>JAVJIF010015747.1:0-105573 GCA_038442645.1 Agave tequilana
GATGCAAGCGATGACGCAAGCATGCATAGTGACTGCATAGTAGTAACTGCATAGTACCCAAAGTTTTTCTATAAATAGGCCCTTCCTGATTCATTTCAATCTACACTTCAGAAATCAATAAGAATTTCTACTTCTAATTTGTCTTTAGAATTCTCTGTTTTGGTGTTATATTTCTTGGAGTTTTACAACAATTTTGACAATTTTATCTCTGATAAAAACTCTACAATACTTTACTCCTTTTTCATGCTCCTCCGTCGTCTTCCACAGCGAGCCCCGACCTCCCGCCCTCCACCTCCCTCCTCGCCCGCCATCCACCCTCTTCCCCCTATCTCCCCCTCCTCCGGCTTGCCTCCCCCTCCACCTGTCCCATTCCCTCCCTCCTCCAGATTAGATGTGTTCGGTTGGATATGTTAGAACAAACATATATCGGTGACCGAACAGTCTGTTCAGCCAGATTCGATCGAACAGATCCGATCTGTTCGGTCGGGGTCGGCTATACAGCAACTCGGGGGATGGGGAGGGGAGTGGGATGTAAAGCGGGCAGGGGGGGGGGAGGGGGAGGGGAGGAGGGGGGACAGCGAGCGGCATCGGTGAATGAGAAGGAGACGAAGAGAAGAAGAAGAAGAAGATAAGGACATTTGCATCATTTTTGAAGTTTGAAGGGTGCCATTATCAAAATGGTGGGTGCCTTAATCTTGGAGGCGCCTTCATCATTCCTTTCGGTGGCAATATCTGTTCCCACGCCTGACCGACTGATGTCAAGATTCACAATCAAAATGGCTTTCTGTAGCACGCAAAATTACCAGTATGCCCCTTTTGGTATTCCGCCTAGTATATGTTGTTTTTTTTTAATTTTAATATTTTTAATTTAGATCACTCGATGTCAAAGATTTATATGTTTTTTAACAAAGCTCGTACCATTATCGCACGGGAGCCCCGTCATACTAGATTATTCGCTTTATTAATTGAGCCAAGAGGCCTCGATGGCTTTTTATTGTTTAAAAAAAATTAAGTCTATAGAGTGAGCACTTGGTTCATCCTTAATATTTGGTATTTTGGTTATAGTTGCCTCTCTCTCTCTCTCTCTTAAAATAGAATGCGTAAAACTAAAATAATATGAGCAAACATGTAGATCTTTTTTTTTTTTTTGCTCAAAATAAATGAAAATAACATCACGAAAGCCTGCAGATTGTTCCATGGGCATCAACCTCTAGGGCCAACATAAGTCCGTCCTTGTAGGAATGTACATAATCATATACAATCTTCTCGTCTTCATCTATTTGCAAGAATATCAGCACAAGAATTGCCTTCACAAAATATGCATGGCAAATACATCTTGGAAGCGAGGGAATGGAGAGCAAATCCCTAATTAGCATGAAGCCGTCATCATTCCTATGATGACTGAACCAAACCGTTGTCGAAGAATCACCTCAATCCACAATTTCCTTGTATAACCTAGAGCTTCAAAGCTCGAATTCCTTCCAAAGTGCTCTAATTTCAACTTGAATGGAGCGGATATTTCCACCCCAAAATATGATGAAGACACCCCAAAAAATATTACAAGTGTGCCATTATTTCTTTTTACAATTTTACCCATGGTGAAAAGTCAAAATGCCCCTTTCTTCTTCCTCCTCCTCTCCCATCCTCCCCCTCTCCCTCCCCGGCCTCCTCCTCCTCCTCCCCAGCCTCCCCCTCCCCCAATCTCCCCTCCCTGCCCGCTCTCCCCCACCCCCTCCCTCCACCGGCCTTCGCCCCCTATCTCCCCCCCAACGATTTTCGCCCGGAGTTGTTCGAGAGGATCTGGCCGAACAGACTCTGGGGCCGAATTCTGGCCGAACAGACCCGAGTCTGTTCAACCAGATTCGAACGAACAACTAGGGGGAGATCGTAGGGTAAGGAGGTCGAGAGGGGTAGGGGCGGAGGCCCGTAGGAGGAGAGGGTTGGGGGAAGGACAAGCGGAGGGAAGGAGGAGGAAGAGAAGAAAAGGGAGAGGAAGTGTTGCCGGGAAGGGAGAGGGTTTGTCGGCGAGGGGGAGGACGGGGGAGAAGGTGTCACCAACGAGGGGGGAGGTCGGGGGTCGCCAGCATGGGAGGGAGAAGAAGAGGAGAAGAAGAATGTGTTTCTGACCATTTTTTGATTTTGAATGGGGTGATTTTATCACAAAATGGGGTGCCTTAATCCTGGGTGCCTTCATTAGGGGTGAGCATTGGTAGGTTCAGTTCAATTTTTGCAAATTTTTACAAATCAAACCGAACCGATTAGACTTAGGACTGAACTGAACCGACTCGGTTCGTTTCAATTTTTGATTTTTTTCGATTTAATCCTCTGTTTCTCTCTCGATCTGATCTCTAGGATTGATTGAACTTAGAGCAAGGACATCATTAGTTTTAGGGGACTTCCAATTAGACGTGTCCCAGTATATCTTCCAACTTTTCAAGGCTCACCGAGGGAAGAATACGACCAGCATACTGGATACATCAATTGGTTGAATGAGTTTGCAAAGTACCACAACAGCAAGCTCCTAGAGGAGCTGGATCAAATTCGCTTGCGTCACCCCTATGCCACCATCATCTATGCTAGCTACTCTAATGCCACTTTGAGCATCTTCTGCTCTCCCAGCCATTTTGATGAGCTATAACTCATTGTTTTTGTGCAGGTTCTTGAACATTTCTGTGCATACTGATGGAGTTGATCAATGTGGTTTGCGAGTGATTACAGGATTTGGCTCTACCCCTTTGGCGGGGTGTTATGGAGGTGACAATCCTTATAAATCAATTCATCTACAATGTGCAGCACTGAGATGGTGAGAATGTGCTCTGATCCATCAAGATACTGTTAATCACCTAGAGGGGGGGTGAATAGGTGACTAGCTAATCTAATGGTCAATTAATGCGGAATTAAAACTATTAATGCAAACTAAAAACTATTATGCATAACACACCAAGTTTACACAAGAGTGTAGCGGATTCCCGTGAAGGGCTCTGGACTAACTCCTCAAGATTCCTCTAGATAAGAGTTGAGGTGCCGCGTTGGCTCTCTTGGTTGAATACTAGTGTTAGCAAACAAACCCAAGCATATTTTCACATTTATTCTATATTAACTTCTGTTATATAATGGTATCCTTGTGTGTTTTTCTGGGTCCATGGCATGAGGTGAAGAAGAAACCCAAAATCACATTTATTTGGTGATTTTTAAAGCATAAAGATAACCATTGACTTTAGAAGCTCATTCTGGAAGCAGAAAAAAAGGATCCAGCAGATTGTATATATACCATACCCAGACCATGCCTGCACACCTTGGCGCTGTGCCTTTGGCCGCAGAAATGCGGGGCCGCGTTTTCGCGGCCATGCTGCGGAGCCACGCGTCATACTTCGACGCCCTGTATGGTCCAGTATGGCCCCCTGGTACCCCCGGTTTTACCTATAAAAGCCCAGTGTTGAGCAAAATTGAAGGGTATGTAGTTTTTAGGGTAGTTTCTTCTCCTTTGGGTAGTTTAGATTAGTTTTTCTTCTTCTTCCTCTTTTGTATTTTTCATTTCTTGTAGATCATGTAATAGGAAAGAGAGTAGTACATAGGATGAAAGCAAGAGTGCTTGTAATGGAGGGTGACACTCTATGAAAGGTTTTCTCTTTATTTTTACTTTTTCTTCTCTCTAACTCCTTTTACATGTTTAGCTAATTTCTTCTCATAGCAACTAACTACTAACCACTAACTATGCTAATTTCTTACTTGATAATCCACATGAATCTAATAGCCTCTACATGACCTTGCTCTTGCAAAAGCCATTGATGGCTCATGATGATGGATTCTAACACTCTAACATCTAACTCTCTAACAAGTTACCATTACTTTATTCCATGCTTACTCTAGTTAGTTTTGATAGTTTAAGTGTAGCTTGCACTTGTTTGTTGAGTTTGGATATGAAAGTAACCTTATGAGCCATGATTTGTAAAGCTCTTAAACCAAAGACTAGTGATGACCAATGATACATGTAAGGCAACTATCACTAAGAGGTTAGATGTTAGTGGAGCCATTAGTAGTTAGTAGCCATAAGTTTTCTTATATTTTTTTATCTTTTCTTTCTATTTGTTTTAAAAAATCAAAATCACAAATACATTCTTTTCTATATTTCTCACTTCTTTATTTTCACCGTATCCTTCTCTTTCCATTCTTCATTTTCTTTTCTTTTCATTCTTTAAAACATAGAAGAACTGTTAACGCATATGTAAATAACCGGTAAAGCTTCTATCGCTTTTTCGCCCTTGTGGATTCGACCCGTTTAGCTTCTATGCTATAACGGAAATATTGAGAAAGACAAAGCACACTCACTTTTCAAAATAACACTTTTTGTGCGCGGTTTTTCCCCCATCAAGGGGCATTAGTAAGCTTCTCTTTGATAAGTTTAAAAACCCTTCAGTTTCATCAGTCCAGATGAAAGAACCCTTCTTCTTCAAACAGACTGTCATGGGTGCTACCAGGCTACCAAAGTTGCGGATAAAATGTCGGTAAAATTAGCTAGATCATGGAAGCTTCTTACCCCGATAGCACTCTTGGGTGCGGACCAATCTAAGATTGCCCTCACTTTCTCCTCGTTTACATGAATCCTTTGTGAACTAACAACAAAATCAAAGAATGTCAAGCTTGTAGTCATGAAGCTGCACTTCTTCGGGTTAATGTATAACTTATTAGATTGCAGAACTGTGAACATGCCCTGTAGATATTGGAGATGATCGGCTTTGCTTGAACTGTATATTAGGATATCGTCAAGTAAACAATCATAAATTTCCCAAGAAAGGCTTAAATACTTGATTCATCAATCTCATAAAAGTGTTTGGTGCATTAGAGAGTCCAAAAGGTATGACCATTCACTAGTACAGTCCTTTTGGAGTCTTGAACACTGTTTTTCACTCATCTCCTGGCCTAATGCGAATTTGGTGGTAGCCGCTTCTCAGATCAATCTTTAAAACATGCACGACCCTCCTAATCGATCCAACATATCATCAAGGTGAGGTATTAAAAATTGATATCTGATAGTAATTTCTCTCTCTAATGTGCCCCTTCTGAATCATTTCTTCGACTTCTCCCTTAGAACTTCACTCTTCTTTAGATTCATCTGGTAATGTGGGAGGTTGGGTAGAATCAATCTGGGGATAGATCAATGTGGTATTGGATATCCCCCATGGGTGAAAGTTCATCCGAGAGCTCATCATGAACTATCCTTTGGAATTCTTCCAGCATCGGCTTCGTTTTCTCAGGAACTTCAATTGCTGGGCCAATTTTCTTTGACTACTAGAGTAAATCATTACTTTGTCTCCTTGGACTCCACCAAAAATTCACTTAGGTCGCATAACGATATGAACTTTGACTTTTCTTCTTTAGTCGGCTTCGATGGCAGTGGAATAGGTCTCATGGCAATTCTCTTGCCCTCCCATGTGAACATGTAGATGTTCTTCTTGTCTCAATAGGTAGCATCAGCGTCATATTGCCATGGTCATCCCAATTGTATATGACATGTATCTATATCAACAATATCACAGGTAATTGAATCTTGATAAAACTTGCCATTAAAATAAGGACTTGAGAAAGTTTCATTACCTTTATGTAGGGGCCCGCTTTATCCACCCAGTGGTGTATGAATGGGGTGTGGTTCTGCCTCTAATTTCAAATAGTTCACCAATGTAGTAGAGACAATGTTTTCACAACTGCCACTGTCGATGATGAGATTGCATATCTTGTTCTTTACCGAACACCTTGGATAGAAAATCTGATGCCTTGTTGTGTCGGGATTCTTTTGGTTGCATAGAAACTACTGGAACATGTAGGTAGCTACCTCTCCATCTTCTTTGACAAAGTCAGAATCTTCTAGTTCAGTCTCAATCAATACTTCGTCTTCATCCTCATAGTTCGCCATGTTGACGGGCCTCCTCTTTGGGCACTGATTGGACCTGTATACAGATTCACAACACATGTAACACTTACCAACCCCGGGCTTAATATATGAATTCTTCTTGCCCTTTGTAGTGGGGGCGGCTGTTGTCGCCGGTTTGCTGGAGGGGCATCAATCGCCTTACAAGCTGGAGGCCGTTCATTTGATGGAAACCTTGCTGAGCTCTTTGTGTTGTCAGATGTCCACTCTGGTGCTCCTTTAAAGATAAGGCTTTGGATTGCAACCTCTCAATCTTCAAGTTTTATTCTGGGCTTTATCGACAGAGAATACATCGTGGAGGACCACATATTCCAAGATGGAGTATTCCATCCCGTTGATGTACTTTAAAGTCTGTTGTTTCTCCGTTTAGGATAAGTCGCATCGCGATGAAAGGCAGTAGAACTCCATGTATATCGCAACAGTCCTTATGCCTTGTCTGCATTGCTCAAATTAGTTGCAAAGAATCTGTTGATAATCGCGTAGAAGAAATCTACCTTCAAGAAGTTGTTTCATGCACTACCATGTCATCACAGATGGTTTACCTTTGTGCCTTCTTGTGATTTGCAACTAGTCCCACCATGCGGCCGCTCCTTCTTTGAGCTTGTATGCTACAAACTTGACATGCTTTTTCTCGGGGACGTAAGTCATATCAAAGAATTTCACAACTTTATAGACCCAGTCTAAGAACGACTCGATTTCAAGGTTCTCACTAAAGGAGTCTTATTCTTCATGTTGTACTCACTAGGACTTGGATCTCCTCTTCTCTTCTGGGTTAGGAAAAGAAAATCATTCTCCCCTATTGGGATTAGGATTCACCATCACCTAGGGCCTCTCCCATAGGCCGTCCTTCCATCATAACCTTCATCTTCGAAATCGTCTTTGGGATAGAAGGTATTGATAAGTTCTTCCTCGTCGATAAGATCTTTATAAGGAAGTTATCGTAGGACGTCTTGGTGGCAGTGATGGTTGACGCGGTTGTTGACGCGTTGATAGTCATTGGAGAGAAAATTGCTGTGTGGAGGTTATTGATGAGAATTACCTGATGGCGGTGGAGGTGAAGAAAGATTGTTCGATGAACTTTAATACCCGCTTCGGTATACATCATCGGCTAAGCTTCGATCATTGAATTTGAGAGACAGCCTCTTGATTTCTTGGACCATACTGTCCATAATAAATTTAAGAGCGCCAAGTGTCCCTTCAACAGTACCTACTCTCGCGGAGAGGCTAGACTATTTGTAGTTATCTCCAGCCATCATCGGAAAGCTTGTCGAAGCACCACTTGATGCATATTGGAAGCGATGGAGACAAATGATGTGAGCTAGATATCATACTAGCGCTGATAATCCCAGAAGAAGCATTTAGGTAGGAGATAATTACTTGAATCCATGAGTAAGTAACCGAATCCATGAGCCAAGAAATAACAAACTCGAATCCACGAGTTATTAGATAGTAAAAATTCAATTGTATTAATCAAAGTTGGATGATAAAAAATATAGGATACAATGGCCTTATTTAGGCAAATAAAAGAAGAATACATCTCTAATTAGGAAACTAAAATAAAGAAACAAAAATAAAATAAATTGGGATCCAAAATGAACCCAGAAAATAATTCTTAAACAAAGTAGGAAACTCTGATATACAGTAGGTCTGTCTACAGGCAAAAGTACTGTCAACAACTCTATAATCCCTGACTTTCTGTAAAAGTTCGTCGACAGGTGAAGAGCGTTATCGACAGGACTGTAAACTACTGACTTTTGTAAAAGCTTGCCGACAGTTGAGGAGAGCTGTCGACAAGTAACTTAAATCAGCTATTCTCATCTTGATCTCCTCATCAGATGGGTACGGGTGAGATCTTCGAAACCGCACGATTTGCTCATATCAATTTGTTGTAACGGCCATGATCACCGTGCTAGCTTGTTGGGATTGCATGTAAGAAAATTTGTCACTGTGCGTAACTATCCGTGTTGAGTGGTATTATATGTTATGAAAGTTGTATTATACATTATATACATAGAGAAAAATAAGGCCGCATAACTTTCGGCGGAGATCAAGGATGATCGGTTGCCGGAACTACTTGGTTTAGAGCTAAAGTCTTCAGAACGGAGAGAGTCTCAGAGCGAAGAAGATTTTGAGGAGGTCAGGTATAGCATGGAGTTCAGAGGAAAGCTATGATGCTTCTCGAAGAGTTGGAAGATGAGGGAAACGTGTCGCCATCTTAGACATGATCAAATTTTGATCACTACAACGTTATATTTGAAAAGATAAATATGTTATTACTTGCAGTAATATGCTATACTAGATATTTGTTTACTATACTGGATTATAGTAGGCTATATTAATTACTTGTTTACTATAATGAGTAATTATAAACTGTACTAAGTCCTTGTTTACTGTTTTGAATACTTGTTTATTATGTTGACTTATATAAGTTATTTGAGTTATCATTAGCTATACTAGGTACTTGTTTACTATACTTAGTAATGGTAGGCTATATTGAGTATTTTGTTTTCTATATTGAGTTATTATTAGTTATATTGAGTACTTGTTTATTACATTGTTATTATTAACTATATAGGGTATTTTATAACAATACTGGCTTTATAATAAATTATACGGTCTCCTCGGTGCTGGAGTAATCAGTCATAGTAAATAAGTATTCAATATAATAAACAAACACTCAATATAGATTATGATAACTCATTATAGTAAATAGCTATTCAATATAACTTATTATAACTCGGTATAATAAATAAGTATCCGCTAATAATATAAACTCATTATAACAAATAAGTACTTCAAATATGCTTTTCTTACTTTTTAGCTAGCTAATTTGATATTAAATCAAGAAGTGATGCAATCTGAGAGATTACCATTGATTAAGAACATAACTAGATTGTAGTTAGTTTTAACTAGCAAAATTAATTGCAGGCATAACTCAATAATTTCTTTCAAGAACCCAACTAGAAATCAACCAATAATCAAAACATGTAAATTACCTTTTTATTGATGCAAATTAATTTTGAATAAATAAATCGATCTATAGATGAATTACTAATTAATATAAGTAGTACATAAATTTTATTTTTTTTTGTGATAATCCGAGGTACAGAGGAATTCTAGTTTTAAATTCCTTAACAACACATTAATTAATGAACCTCTTCATTCATTCACTGGCATTAGCAGCAACTCCATCATCAGTCAGTACTACACCGCTGCCTTGGCCTCATGGCCAGCCACAAACATCACTCGATGATGTCAACAATGTTGATTTGCTGCTACTACAAGCTACAGCTTCGTCACATGCTAACATTTTTCGAACGAGGCCAATGGATCAGCTCCCTCTCCCTTCTTTTTTTCAATGCTGACAAATATATAGATCCTTGATCCATAACCCCAAACCCAGATCAGACTCAAACTTTCACCAAACACAAGACTGATCCACCTAAACCTAAGCCTAAACCCAAACCCGATTGATCCCCGCTAGCAACAGCAGTCAGCCACAGTCGCCTGCTCCAGTGGATGCCCACAGTCGTTGCATCTAGTGCCTGCAGCGGCAGCGTTCTAAAGTGTCAGCGGCCAGCCGACTCCCGCACTGCTTGCCCATGCCGACAGCCACCCTTGGTCCAGGATCTGGATCTTTCACCATTTTTTTTCAATTGATGTTTTCTCTGACTGCAAAGGCAATCTTAGAATTCCATAATTTTTCGTATAATACATATAAAAATGGGCATAGAATTAAATCGGTTTGGACGAAATGGTATATAGATAATTCTGAAAGTATGTGGGTATAAAGTTAATTCAGCTTCAAAAACAGGTTTTGGAGTTATTCCCCCTATTATTATTGATTTGAAAAATGCTAGATAATAACAAACATTAATCTTGAGAGTTAAGCGCTTTCAAAATAGTCACTGCATATGACCTCATAATATTCTTAAACTCCACAATGGGACGACACATACTCCTGGCTCACACACTCCAGGTAAATATTTTTGGTACTTGGTTTTTTTCTAACGTTCTCATTCACTCTATAATCTTTTGTTATATTTACAATTAGACACTTGTCTTGGTCAGTGTTGAAGGGCGTGGGGCACCATCCCAAAAGACTAGCCTTCTAGGTGGAGTTGCCCAAATCGTTATATACCCAACCAAGATCATCCCCACGTCTAGCAGATGTGGGACTATTTTTTCAACCCAAATCCCAAAAATCCCCTCAAACAAAGTGTAACCCCCCTGATCCCTGGTGTACGTATCACAGTATCAGTACTCGATACGACGTACAAAATTCATTTGATCTTCCTGATAGTCAGATTGAACCGATTTTAGTTTCAGATATTATTTTCCATTATTTTAGATTTTTCAGAATTTTCTGAAAATTTTCTAGATTATTTTGGAAAATCTCCATAGTCGGTGTCGACCGATACCGAGAATCGGCTCTACGATTTCTAATTCACAAACGGAGTAGAATTTTAGAAATCTGTCTTCATCTTATATCTTAAAATCATATGATCTACGTTAGGGTATTTTTGGGGATTTTTCTGAATTTATCAAAAATTGGGCCAAACCGGTGTCGCCCGGTGTCGGTGAAACACTTTAGGATTTTTAACTTGCAAACCTGACTTTCTTTCATGAATCCGAATTCACAGTCCTCTTCCATGTAATATTATCTATTTTACAAAATTTTTGGGGACTATTCGGAACTAGGCAAATTTTAACCTATTAAAATAATATTAATTAATTAATCCTTACTTTATTTCTTTCTCCCTTCTCTTTCTTCTTCTACAGGCTTCCTCCCCCACCGCCTTAACCCACCGCCATCTCTCTCTCTTTCTTCTTTTAAAACGTCTCTCTCTCCCCCTAACTCTCTATCTTACTCTCTCTCTCAAGCTCTCTCTCTCTCTCTCTCTGTGGGTTCTGTGGGCGCACCACGGCCGGCGCACCGCCGGTGCCGGAGCCCCCAGCCAGGCGCCACCCTCTCCCCTTCTTCTTCTCCTCCTCCTTTTTCTTTTCTTTTTCTTCTCCTTCTTCTACTATAAACGCCTCTCCCCCTCTCTTGCTCTCTCTCACTCTCTCTCTCCCCCCGCTCCGTGCGTGGCGCCAGACCGCCGCCAGCGGCATGAGCGTCGTCGCTGGCCTGGGCAATCGCCGGCGAGGCGGCCAGGCTGGGCCTGGCCGCTGCCCCGCTGCCCCCCTTTTCTCTCCCGCTCTCTCTTTCTCTCTCTCTCTCTCTCTCTCCACTCCTTTCTTTCTCTTCCCCCCTCTCTGTGTGACCACCGCCGCGGCTAGACCCGCCGCCGGCGGGTCTCGCTGGTCGCCGGCCTGCAGAGGAGCGACAGCGGCCGCTGCCGCAGCTGCTGTTGTGTGTTGTTGGGTTCGGGTGTGAACCCGAACCCAAGAACCCTATTGAATTGGCACCCATTAACCCAAATTACCCAATATCCAATTACCTTAAGTTTTGGGTTTGGGTTTGGTTCTAAACCCGACCCGCGAGCTACCCAAACCCGCTTCAAAACCCAATAAAGGTAATATTGCAGAAAACCCCTTGCTAATTCTTATTAATTGCATTTGAGATATTTTTATTACCTATTTAACCCATTTCTCTTACTTTTAGTATGCGGGCGATATCTGGAGCATCCGGTGTCCGATCTAGACGATTTTGGAACCGTTGCGATGGTGGGAAAGAGAGCTACCTTTTCATGGCTAGTTTGTGAGTGTTTTTATGTTATAAATTATATTTATTTAAGAGATCCTAAATTGATTGATTGCTTTCAGTCATAAATCTTGAGTATGAATAAATCACTGTAACTATTAATTACTAACTTGTAATTATTGGAAACTCTTTGTAATAGGAATAACCTATAATATTGTAAGTTGCTTCTTGATTTAATATAACTATAGGTGATATAATAATACTAACAATAAATACTGAAATATACAACTCTGACACAGTCATCATACCTGCACAGTCACTGACACTCGGGCCACTATTTCACCATATTCTTGGACACTAATATGTCATGTATTGTATCACAGTTAGATAACTATCGTTACATGTATACTGATCCCCAGATACTCTATGACATCACTAGACATGAATGCTAGACACCGTTATTTCATGCACTGGTATCATCATTACACGGATACTGTAGTTCACTGGACATGGTATTACATTATACACTGACCACTGTTATTACATGTACTAGTGATACACAGATATGTTACACGGATTATTGCTACACATATATGTTCCACTGGTACACGGATATACCAATTCACGAAATACCGCATTTCATATTATTGTTATCATCGTTACATGGATGCTCGGTACACAGTTATGTCATATTTACACATCACTGTTATACATGCATGTATTGTTTCTATATTCTTGTCATATGGATCACTGTTTATATTGCATGTAAATTCAGGTATTCATGTTGCATGATTTTTTCCGTTATTGATATTCCCGTTACTGGATACATAAGCTGCTGATATGCGATGTGTGGAACTAAGTGCCACATGGATCTAAGCCACGGGGGCCACCTCTAGAATCCTACATCTATTGTTTCCCGTTTCCCGTTATCCTGTTTTATGCGATCAACTGAGCTCTGGTCCTGTTATCATGTTACATGTACCATGCACTGAACTCATTCTTGTTACATTGTGTACTTTAAATGAAATATCATAAAGATAACTTGGGGATGGGGGAGACTTGACGGTTGATTAGATCTTATCGGGTGGATGTACTGGATTCATATTGTTAGTCCCACTGCAGGGACGGTAGTGCTGCCTACCAATTGTATATAGCTCCATGAGCTCCCGTTACTTGATTCGTGCTCCCCTCTTAGCGGAGGGCCCTGGTCTCAGCAGCCAGGGGTCTGTTTAAGGCCGTGATCCCGGGTATGCACGGGATACACCTACCCGATAAGAGCTCCTCGACCATTTGGTTTCCAATTAACATAATAAAACAATATACATAATAGTGACGTCGGGAACACTTGTTATTTGGTCACTCTCTCGTTTGGATAATGGTACCCGTATGCCATGTCTGGATGGGTTCGACTGGAGTGCGGGCTCCAGTATAAACTGCCAGTGGTATGGGACACTGGAAGAGATTGATTACAATACCAGGTTGTACTGATTGTTATTATTGTATAAATGACATGACTTGCCTGATACATGTATACTACTGTGTAGTTGTACTTGTTACTATACCTGATATTTTATCCACTATCATGTTACCTGTAGACTTTGCTACATTACCTGATACTTGTTACACTTCATGTGGTGACCCACTATTCATGTATACGTATACCTTGCATTGCATGCTTTTAGTTCATGTATATCCTATAGACACTATTCCCGTATACTCACATCGTTATAGAATGGTTGCATACTTCATCTGCATGTTTACAAGCATTACGTCAACAATATTTATTATATAAAATTGGATACGACTATAGATATGACCCGATGATAACATGCTAGGTAGTGATGGTATTGAAATATGACATGTTTATATATTTTTACTGCTTATTATATGCTTATTATATGGTATCACTAATACAACATCATGTAGTATATATTATTATCGTGCTTGTATTATGATAGTATATATTACTGTCTCCTTCATTTTACCACTCACTAGGTCGCTTTCTGAGGACCCTGGGTTTGCGTGCCCAGGTTGGAGATCCGAGTTATCGTATTGTCAGATAGTCCATTGGATTCACATAGGAGACTCATCATCGAGATCATTCATAGGTATATTTGTGATTTATTTCTGTTATCTTATTTATCCTTATTTTTCACTAACCTCTTTCTGCAGGTATTCTTGTACTTCTTTCCTGCTGGACCTCTTATAAATATGGAGGTGATTTCCTGTACTGAGGCTTAGCGTACGTACGTGAGGGTTTTCCGCCCTGCGTATGTACGTCGCCATAACGTCCCCGTACCTGCGGGATCGGGGCGTTACATAATGGTATCAGAGCCTAGGTTCACACCTGGTGTGGGTAACCACCTGGGTCAATCCTCGGGCTCAGACCTACAGTACAATCAGATTCAGATTCAAACTCATCTGTATCTGAAGTGGGGATTCCAGCGACGAGTACAAGAATACCGTATCATTGACAATTCATCCCTTGGCTCGTTTCTATTCCTTAAATATAGGGGTCAACCAGCATAATCTGCTTCCCTTCTCGCTTTCTCTTCATCCTATTGCTACCATGCCTTTATCTTTGGTTCACGCCACCAATTCTTCACTCCGCTTTCACTATGGAGATCAGAGTGGCGCAGCGGAAGCGTCGTGGGCCCGTAACCTTCAGGCTACATGACTATAAATATTATTCTCCCTCCTGAGCTGAAATTTTGAGGACGAAATTTTTTGTAAGGTGGGGAGAAATGTAACCCCCTGATCCCTGGTGTACGTATCACAGTATCAGTACTCGATACGACGTACAAAATTGATTTGATCTTCTTGATAGTCAGATTGAACCGATTTCAGTTTCAGATATTATTTTCCATTATTTTAGATTTTTCAGAATTTTCTGAAAATTTTCTACATTATTTTGGAAAATCTCCATAGTCGGTGTCGACCGATACCGAGAATCGGCTCTACGATTTCTAATTCACAAACGGAGTAGAATTTTAGAAATCTGCCTTCACCTTATATCTTAAAATTATATGATCTACGTTAGGGTATTTTTGGGGATTTTTCTGAATTTATCAAAAATTGGGCCAAACCGGTGTCGCCCGGTGTCGGTGAAACACTTTAGGACTTTTAACTTGCAAACCTGACTTTCTTTCATGAATCCGAATTCACAGTCCTCTTCCATGTAATATTATCTATTTTACAGAATTTTTGGGGACTATTCGGACTAGGCAAATTTTAACCTATTAAAATAATATTAATTAATTAATCCTTACTTTATTTCTTTCTCCCTTCTCTTCTTCTTCTACAGGCTTCCTCCCCCACCGCCTTAACCCACCGCCATCTCTCTCTCTCCTTCTTCTTTTAAAACGTCACTCTCTCTTCCCCCTAACTCTCTATCTCACTCTCTCTCTCTCAAGCTCTTTCTCTCTTTCTCTCTCTCTCTCTCTGTGTGGGTTCTGTGGGCGCACCACGGCCGGCGCACCGCCGGTGCCGGAGACCCCGGCCAGGCGCCACCCTCTCCCCTTCTTCTTTTCCTCCTCCTTTTTCTTTTCTTTTTCTTCTCCTTCTTCTACTGTAAACGCCTTTCCCCCTCTCTTGCTCTCTCTCACTCTCTCTCCCCCCGCTCCGTGCGTGGCGCCAGACCGCCGCCGGCGGCCTGAGCGCCGTCGCCGGCCTGGGCAACCGGAGGCCTTCCTCTCTAGTTTTGATGATGATTAACTCGTATAGTTATGTTTACTAATAATCTTGTGATTTTAGTTACAGATCTTTAAGCAAGATATTAGTTGGTGATTAGCTTCAACAAAGGAGTTTGGAAGCTTTCACATGATGATTCCAGTGCCCGAGCATCAAGATCATACCTTTGCACTCGGTGGATCACGTTTGGGATCAAGTCGGCTTGAAGATTGAAGATCGTCAAGAAGACTTAGGTATCCTAGTTATATTTTAGTGTGTTTAGATCCATTTATAAAGCTTAGTATAGTTGATATGCTCAAGAGCACAACACACACAAGTTTTATGTTTGGATTTGATTTTCATGAATAGATTGATCAAAACAAGTTTAAATGGTTTATATGTATAGTAGATGTATTCTTTCTATACATGCATGCTTAAACTTCTTAGACAAACTTATTTTGATATGTCTATTCATGTGTTTTAGGAAAAATCAGATTTCCTATTGAAAAATCCAAGTTTGATAAAATACAAGTTTTGATTTTTGGTAAAAATGATAAGACACAAAAAATAGTCTAACTTGCTTGATATTTGAGTTAAAATTTTTATCACATGTTTATATATCAATGCAAAATGTTAAAACTATTTTTGGGGACTTTTACAAGACTTAAAAGAATTTTTAGAAAAATGTTTAACTGTTTTTCTGACCCAGCTTCTGACCCAGATTTGGCTGACAGGCCAGGTCGGTCTACCGCTCGGTCGACCGCACCAAGGACCGGTCGACCTTGCGGTCGACCGACGTGCACAGAGCTGTGCACGTCTGGCAGCACAGTGGGCCGGTCGACCGACCGGTCGACCGGACCAGAGAGCTCTGCTCTCTGTATCTGGGCGGTCGACCGGATTGCCCCAACGGTCATATTTCTGACCGTTGGCGGTCGACCGGGCCAGTCGACCGCAAGCCTGTCAGGCTGCCAGATCAGCCTAACGGCTAGTTTTCTGTTTGGCCTATATAAACCCCAATTCTTTGGGATTTTGGCTAAGGTTTTTAACAAGAAAAATTCCTAGTTTCTCCAGAGTTTAAAACAAGTTTTCAAAAGTATTTTTGAGCTTTAAACTTCCAATCTTATTTGTTTTAGGTTTTTAGAAAAATCAAAGAAAATAGTATTTTGGGAGATTTGTGTTTGTTCTTCATTTCTATTATCTTCTAGAGTTTTCCCAAGATTATTTCTTTGAGTCCTTGATTTTCAAATACCTAATTTTTCACACTAGAGCTATCATTCTATCCTATTCTATTAGGATCTTATTTTGTGGAAAGAAGAGATTATTTGAGGTTGTTGTAGCCTCCAAGTTGTAAGCACCCTTGCTTTTGTTGTATCCCTCTTTGGTAGAGGTTGATCGGGTGATTGGTTTGCTCCCTCTTTGGTAGAGGTTGAGATTGTGGTTTGCTCCCTCTAGTGAGAGGTGGAGTTTGGTTTGTAAACCCTCTTCGGTAGAGGTGTTGGTTGTTGTATTGGCTACGGGCCTACCCCTCGGTTGTGAGGCGGTGTTTGAGAGAGGAGTTCGGTACTCCGTTATTGTAAAATCCTTCTCGGTGAAGGTTCCCTTGGTGGGAGTCCTCGGTGGACAAGATAGTGGATTAGAAATCCTTCTCGATGAAGGCGGGGACGTAGAGCTAGAGGCTCAAATCTCGAAACATATCTTTGTGTTTGCGTTTGATCCATTGTCTCTCTAACTCTCTCTCTTTACATTTGTGCATAGCATTATTCATATTGCCATATCATTCATACTTGTGTTGTGCCTTGCATCTTTTATATTATCATATCTATTGTATGCTTGGTTGCTTGTGTGTGCCTCACTTATACTTAACCACAAGAGCTTCATATAGCTCCTCAACCCTTATCTAGGGGAATCAAGAGGAGTTAGTCCAGAGCCCTTCACGGGGAATTCGGCTACACTTGTGTGTTGTACTAAGTGTGTTGCAATTAGTTTTTAAGCTTCCGCATTTAGCGCATTTGGTTCACTAGATTAGCATATCACCTATTCACCCCCCCTCTAGGTGATTTCAATTGGTATCAGAGCCTACGCTCCTGATATTTAGGTTTAACCACCTAGGAGTGAGATCCTTGTTTGCTAATCTACATTTGCATTTGCTTGTTTGCACACATATAGTTTGGACCCATGGACTTCATGACCCCACCCATGTTTGACCCTTCCAACATTGTTGTTTGGAAGACTAGGATGTCCATTTACCTACAAACCCTAGGATATAAGGTTCACCTTGCCATTACCAAGGAATCCTTCCTTAGTGATAGCAAGCATATAGGGGCCAATGCACAAGCCCTTGAGGCCATTAGAAGCACGCTACCTAAAGAATATCTTATGCTTGCTTCTAACTTTGATTCCGCATTTGCAGTGTGGAATATGTTGACAACCACCACCACCTCCAAGCTTCAATTGCAAATCCAACAAGAGGAGGAATCTAGTGGAGAATCCGAGTCACAATGCTATACGGTCCAAGGGAATGACTCCCTTGAGGTACACTCGGAAACGCACTTAGATGATGATGATGATGCTAGTTCTTCATGTGATGAGAATATTGATGCCCATGCTTTGAATGAAGAACTTTCTATTGTGTGTGAAAAATTAATTGAAAAATATAACATTTTGAAAAAGAAGACTTGTGCTTTAAATAAAGAAAATGAAAAATTATCTTCTAAACTTAAAAATGTTTTGCAAGAGAAGGTTGAGGTCTATAATGAAAGGGATTCATTAAGGTCTCAACTTGATCTTGCACTAAAAGAAAATAAAGTTTTAAAATCTAAAAATGATTGTGAAACACTTTTGAAGAAAAATGAAAATTTGTCTTCAAAAGTTGATTTTGTTTTAAAAAAGAATGTTGCTTTGAAAAATAAAATAATTTCTATTTCAAATGATTTAGATGCTTGTTTAAAGAAAAATGAGTTTTTGAAAAATAAGATTAATTCCCATGTTTGCCATGCTAGGGTAGTTTCACCTAGATCTCCCCTTGCATGTTCCACCTCTTCTTTAATTGAAAATGATATAAATATTTTGAAGAAGAGTGTTGATTGTTTGGGCTCCACTTTGAGCCAATGTGTAGTGGGTCATACACGTTTGGAATCTTTGTTCGAAAGAAACAAGTTCCATCTATTATGCATGCACACCCATCACGGCATACACATGCTCCTCACGGACACCATCACACTATGTATGTTCATGTGTACACTTGTACACATTGTGGACGTAAGGGCCACCTTGCTAAATTTTGCTATGATCGTATACATGTTTCTAATTTAGCAAATAATTTTGTTTGGGTTAGAGAAGGTACTAACCCCCATGGACCCAATAAGATATGGGTACCAAAGACCACCCCTATTGCTTATGATGTAGGTGTGGGCTCTCGCATGACGTGAGAGTGGCGGTACCTTGGAGTGGATGCGTTCCGAACTTCATGGAAATCATTTGGATGCATCACTTTCAAGGGAAGGTTTGGTGGGAGGACCACTTTGGTTTGGAGAACTAGAGAGGTGCCTTCATCGGTTTTGGTATCAATCTCTAACTCCCGTTTATTTACATGCCTTCATATCATTTGTTTTATAGCATGTTTTGATGTTTATAGATTAGTATGTAAATGCCATGATTATTAGACCCTTGACATGCATGTATAGCCCTTTTGAGACACTCATGTTTAATATGGACTATTACTTTTGTGTTCTCACCTTTGTTTAGCTATCATGTTTATCATAGCTCTAATAACATGTGGATTTGCATAATAATCATGTTTAAAATTTATCATGATGATTTTATCTTGTTTTTGATGCTTCATGATTTGAATATAAGCGTAAATGTTAGTTTTTATTAAAACTAGGTATATACTTGTGCATATAGTGGGTCACAAATAAATCTATATATGTTTGAGCTTGAATGCTTATTTGAACCCATTAGATGTGCTAGTATAGTCTAGTCTTGATGATCCATACATTTTAAACTTGTATTCCCTTTTTGAAATTGTTTTATGATTCTTGTTTAACTTCATGTATATGTCTATTTTATCCAAACAATTGTTTATACATATACATCCTTTTGAGCCACGTGCCTTTCATGCATATACCTTTGTGGACTCGTTGTGTTTGGATATGTATGTATACTTTAGTTTGTATAGGACATACATATACCTTGAAGATTAAATAAGTTTTGATGATTTTCATGTTTTCATGTTTCAAGGAATATTGAGCTTATAGTCCATCTTTCATGATTATGATCTTCACATTGTATTTGTACACTCATCTTTCATGTTTACTCATGTGTTTGTTTACATGAGTCATATTTATGCTTAATTGACTTGAGTGTTTTGATATCATGTGGATTTCTTATTTCATGAAAAATAATTTTGTTTTATTCCTTACTTGAAGGATTTTGTACTAGTTTACAATTTTTCATATAACTAGTTGCGATATTCTTCATATGGTAGAGTTTTTCAAACAAAGCTTATTTTCAAATCTATTTTTGAAAACCCCTACCTTCCAAGGGCGGTTGGTTGGGAGACCATGCCTTGTGTATGCTTTACATTGAAAATCTTTTTAACATAAGCATGTGTTGGGAGGATAGGTTATATGAGTTATACTTTAATATTATTGTTGTTTCAATTGGTATCATTGGATCTTTTCAATTGGTATCAATTTTGACCTTTCTTGTATACTCATATATGTTTGTATGTATGTATGTTTTTCAATTCCAATAGTATCAATTTCGATTGGTATTAAACTTTTCATACATATATGTTTTATTTGTGCTTATTATATCACTATATCTTTAAGCACAAAATTTTGTTTATACTAAAGCTTGAGTTTTAACTTTGTTTCAATTGATTCAATTGTCAATTGGTATCTTATTTCAAGCCTACACATTGTTTTTGTTGGTATTGAAAAGTCACCTAGAGGGGGGGTGAATAGGTGACAATGCTAATCTGTGAACTAAATGCGGAATTTAAAAACTTAATGCAAATTACACTCAAGTGTGATCAACAAGTGATGCACACACAACCAAGCCAAGCAAATATGAATGAGCAATATGAATAGAAATGCAAGGCACAAAGTAAAAAGAGAGATAGAGAGAGAGCCAATAGATCAAACGCAAACACCAAGATGTGTTCTTGAGGTTCGAGCACCCAGCTCTACATCCCCGCCTTCACCCAGAAGGATTTCTAATCCACTAGCTAGAGTACCCAACTCCACAGGAGTACCCAGTTACAAAATCACAACCTCCTCCTTGAGGCAAGCTCCAATCCAACAAACAATCACCTCACAACTTGAGGGATTAGCACAAAGCAAACACAAGGATCACCTCACAACTTTGAGGGATACAACCAAGGCACAAAGCCAAACAAAAGATTGGGTTTTTAACTTGGTGGTTCAACAAGCAACCACAAACAATTTCTTCTCCCACACAAATATCCTATAGAATAGATAGTAGATTTCAGCTCAAGTGTGGAGAAAACCAAGGGATTTGAAATCAGCAACTCAAAGAAAATCTTTGGGAAACAAATGAAACCAAGATAGAGAAGTTCAATTCAAAAGCTTTTCCCAAAACCCTTTTCTTTGATTTTTCAAACCCTAATGAAAACACCAAAAAGATTGTTCAATTTGAATCCAAAAACCTATTTTGATTGCAGCAAAAACACCAGAGAGTATGGAAAAATTCGCACAAAAAATCTTAGAGAAAAACTCTTGCAAATGGGGTATTTATAGGCAAATCTGAAAACTAACCGTTGGCTGTAATTTTTGCCAGAATTGCCCTGACGGTCGACCGCCCAACGGTCAATTTTTGACCCGTTGGCCCTAGCGGTCGACCGCCCGGTCGACCCAACCAAACAGAGAGCAAACCTGCTCTCAGTCGGTCGACCGGCACGGTCGACCGGCTAAAGGTGTAGCCGCGTGCATGTTTCTGTGCACGTCGGTCGACCCATACGGTCGACCGGCTACATGGTGCGGTCGACCGTACCGGTCGACCGACCAGCCTGGCAGACACCAAAATAGGTCAGAAATCTGGGGAAATAAATATCCAATAAATTCTTATAAACTACTAAAAATCCCCAAAAATAGTTTTGTCAAATTGCATTGATATATAAACATGTGATAAAAGTTTTGACTCAAATATCAAGCAATTAAAACTATTTTTATGTCTTTTCATTTTTACCAAAAACCAAACCTTGTATTTTCTAAAACTTGGATTCTTGAATAGAAAATACATTTTGTCTAAAACTCATCCAAATACAAAAACATGATATTTAAACATTTTGAAACATGATGCATATGGATAGAAATCCAATATACATGAAACATATACATATCATAGTTTTTGTCCTTAATTCTAAAATTAAGTTTTGTTAAAACACAAAACCTAAAACTCATGAAATAGGTATATCAAAGTAAGTTTGTCTAAGAGTTGAAGCATGCATGTATATAGAACAAATCTAATATACATTAAACCATGTAAACTTGTTTTGATATAATATCTATTCATGCAAACCAAGATCGGTTAAACCAAAAACCGAAAACCAAAACATGATACGTGTGTGTTGTGAACTTGAGCTTATCATACTATTCTAATCTTTACAATTAGGATCTAAACTCAAAACTAAACTATGGTACCGATGTCTTCTTGTAGAGCGCAATCTCCAAGCCAACTCGATCCAAAACTCTTTGATCCACCGAGCAAGTGCTATATATGATCTTTGACGCTTGGGCTCTTGAATCAACATGTGGGTAGCTTCCAAATCATCTTGTTGAAGCTAATCACCTACTAATAACTTGACTAATGATCTGAAACTAAAATCACAAGATTATTAGTACACATAACTACATGAGTTAATCATCATCAAAACTAGAGTGGAAGGCCTTTGGGCCAACAGGTATTTCATAAAGGGGGAGAAAATTCGATTTTCATATTTCAATTGGTATTTGTATTTCCACTCCCTTACTTTATGATAGAAAATAGTCATTTCATTTGATATCATATACTTAAAAAGAAAAATACTCTCTTTTGATATCAAGATGTTTATTTGAATGTTTTAAAATTGGTATCTCAAAATTTTGTTTAAAGATAAATAATCAAAATGTTTTAATTTATTTTGCCTATATGCAAGGAGAGCTTAACATCTCTTCTACATATAGATTCATATTGAGTGTATCTTATATTGAGGAGCTTGACATCTCTTCTTTATGTGGTACACGTGTGTAGGGGAGCTTCACATCTCCTCTTATATATTGCATATTTTACGTTATGTGAATTAGGGCTTGTCATCCCTCCTTCATGTAATGTATCTATGTAGGGAAACTTCACATCTTCCTCTTCATGAATGTATATCGCATATACCATTTATTTATTGACCTATGTTTACTTTCAATTGGTATCAAGATACTACTTTGACACATTTTCAATTGATACCTTAATTGATTATCACCCCTATTTGGTTTTTGTTTTTATTTTAGACAAAAAGGGGAGAACATTATTTTTATTAACCCTTTGTTGATTCATTGTTTCGAACAAAAAGGGGGATAAAAATCTATTGATTTAGTTTTGCTTTTACCCCTTTATTGATGATTGTTTCTTTGTATTAAAAAGGGGAGAAGATTTTGTTTTGTTTTGGTTTTTACCCCTTTGTTGATGATTGACAAAAAGGGGAAGAAAGATTTTGAGTTTGATCAAGTTTTATATATGCATATTTATGTTTTGCATATATTAAGTTTAATTTAGTTTAATTTTAATTGGTATCTAGAGCATGTTTTGTTTTTGAACATTTCATTAGTATCTAGAGCCTTTTATTATTTATGCATGATTAGGCATTGTCATTCATTGCATATTTATTGTTTATTTGTTCATGCATGAGTTAAGGGGGAGCTTCTTTGAAGCTTAACTTTAATCCATGCATATATAACTCCATGAGTTTTGTCATCATCAAAAAGGGAGAGATTGTTGGCCCGGAGGCCTTCCTCTCTAGTTTTGATGATGATTAACTCATGTAGTTATGTTTACTAATAATCTTGTGATTTTAGTTTCAGATCTTTAAGCAAGATATTAGTTGGTGATTAGCTTCAACAAAGGAGTTTGGAAGCTTTCACATGATGATTCCAGTGCCCGAGCATCAAGATCATACCTTTGCACTAGGTGGATCACGTTTGGGATCAAGTCGGCTTGAAGATTGAAGATCGTCAAGAAGACTTAGGTATCCTAGTTATAGTTTAGTGTGTTTAGATCCATTTGTAAAGCTTAGTATAGTTGATATGCTCAAGTGCACAACACACACAAGTTTTATGTTTAGATTTGGTTTTCATGAATTGATTGATCAAAACAAGTTTAAATGGTTTATATGTATAGTAGATGTATTCTTTCTATACATACATGCTTAAACTTCTTAGACAAACTTATTTTGATATGTCTATTCATGTGTTTTAAGAAAATCAGATTTCCTATTGAAAAATCCAAGTTTGATAAAATACAAGTTTTGGTTTTTGGTAAAATGATAAGATACAAAAATAGTCTAACTTGCTTGATATTTGAGTTGAAATTTTTATCACATGTTTATATATCAATGCAAAATGTTAAAACTATTTTTGAGGACTTTTACAAGACTTAAAAGAATTTTTAGAAAAATGTTTAACTGTTTTTCTGACCCAGTTTCTGACCCAGAACTGGCTGACAGGCCAGGTCGGTCGACCGCTCGGTCGACCGCACCAAGGGCCGGTCGACCTTGCGGTCGACCGACGTGCACAGAGTTGTGCATGTCTGGCAGCACAGTGGGCCGGTCGACCGACCGGTCGACCGGACCAGAGAGCTCTGCTCTCTGTATCTGGGCGGTCGACCGGGCGGTCGACCGGATTGCCCCAACGGTCATATTTCTGACCGTTGGCGGTCGACCGGGCCGGTCGACCGCAAGCCTGTCAGGCTGCCAGATCAGCCTAACGGCTAGTTTTCTGTTTGGCCTATATAAACCCCAATTCTTTGGGATTTTGGCTAAGGTTTTTAACAAGAAAAATTTCCAGTTTCTCCAGAGTTTAAAACAAGTTTTCAAAAGTGTTTTTGAGCTTTAAACTTCCAATCTTATTTGTTTTTGGTTTTTGAAAAAATCAAAGAAAATAGTATTTTGGGAGATTTGTGTTTGTTCTTCATTTCTATTATCTTCTAGAGTTTTCCTAAGATTATTTCTTTGAGTCCTTGATTTTCAAACACCTAGTTTTCCACACTTGAGCTTTCATTCTATCCTATTCTATTAGGATCTTGTTTTGTGGAAAGAAGAGATTGTTTGAGGTTGTTGTAGCCTCCAAGTTGTAAACACCCTTGCTTTTGTTGTATCCCTCTTTGGTAGAGGTTGATCGGGTGATTGGTTTGCTCCCTCTTTGGTAGAGGTTGAGATTGTGGTTTGCTCCCTCTAGTGAGAGGTGGAGTTTGGTTTGTAAACCCTCTTCGGTAGAGGTGTTGGTTGTTGTATTGGCTATGGGCCTACCCCTCGATTGTGAGGCGGTGTTTGAGAGAGGAGTTCGGTACTCCCTTGTTGTAAAAATCCTTCTCGGTGAAGGTTCCCTCGGTGGGAGTCCTCGGTGGACAAGATAGTGGATTAGAAATCCTTCTCGGTGAAGGCGGGGACGTAGAGCTAGGGGCTCGAACCTCGAAACATATCTTTGTGTTTGCGTTTGATCCATTGTCTCTCTAACTCTCTCTCTTTACATTTGTGCATAGCATTATTCATATTGCCATATCATTCATACTTGTGTTGTGCCTTGCATCTTTTATATTATCATATCTATTATATGCTTGGTTGCTTGTATGTGCCTCACTTATACTTAACCACAAGAGCTTCATATAGCACCTCAACCCTTATCTAGGGAATCAAGAGGAGTTAGTCCAGAGCCCTTCACGGGAAATTCGGCTACACTTGTGTGTTGTACTAAGTGTGTTGCAATTAGTTTTTAAGCTTCCGCATTTAGCGCATTTAGTTCACTAGATTAGCATATCACCTATTCACCCCCCCTCTAGGTGATTTCAGTATTGTCAGATAGTCCATTGGATTCACATAGGAGACTCATCATCGAGATCATTCATAGGTATCTTTGTGATTTATTTCTGTTATCTTATTTATCCCCTCTAGGTGATTTCAGTATTGTCAGATAGTCCATTGGATTCACATAGGAGACTCATCATCGAGATCATTCATAGGTATCTTTGTGATTTATTTCTGTTATCTTATTTATCCCTGTTTTTCACTAACCTCTTTCTGCAGGTATTCTTGTACTTCTTTCCTGCTGGACCACTTATAAATATGGAGGTGATTTCCTGTACTGAGGCTTAGCGTACGTACGTGAGGGTTTTCCGCCCTGCGTATGTACGTTGCCATAACGTCCCCGTACCTGCGGGATCGGGGCGTTACACAAAGAGTCTCCCTACAAGCTCAACTATCTTCACACCGGAAGATCAAATGCTCCATCGAGATCCAACTTTTCACTGCGTGGGAAGGCGGCATGCCTTATATGAAGTACCAACTGCAGTCGGTCACTCCTCTACACCGCGTGAGAGGCGGCATGTCCATTACAAAGGAGCACCACTGTCAAATTTGCTCCATCGAGATCCAACTCTTCACTACGTGGGAAGATGACATGCCTTATGTTAAGTACTAACTGCAGTCGGTCACTCCTCTACACCGCGTGAGAGGCGGCACGCCCATTGCAAAGGAGCACCACTGTCAAATTTCTCGATAGCCTAACATTAGCTTCACATGGGCCTATTGCGCCATTGGGGTGATCAAGCCCATTATGCCTTTGCGCTATTAGGGGATCTTACATCGTAGAACATCACCAACACACACGACTAAATTCGGGGCATGACTCAGATACCAATTGAAGAACTTGGGGTACCATCCCAAAAGACTAGTCTTCTAGGTGGAGTTGCCAAATCCTTATATACCCAAGACCATCCCCACGTCTAGCCGATGTGGGACTATTTGTTCTTCCCAAATCCCAACAAGTGTGTCTTAAAAAAGACTGCCAAATGCTTATAAAAATTATGTGGTTCACGGTATCCTCTTAGAGCAAGTCCAACGCACCTGCTATATCACCTGCCTTTGCTATATTTTAGTAACCAATCAAATAAAGAAGCTCCAATGCATGGCTATATCTCATCCTATAAAATAGCAAAGCTATCTTTCCTGCCATATATAGCAGCAAAGATAGCAATGCTATCTAGTCCAACTGGCCATTAATTGGAAGATTGAAGAGGTAGTTGAAAAATGGAAGAAAACTAATTGGAAAATTGAAGAAAATTATTAACATTCAAGGAGTTTTTTGTGTTTATTGAAACCTCAAGAAGAGATTTGTATTTATATGACAACAATAATAGCATTTTACCATTGTAACTAGTATGCCAAATATTGCATTTTGGCATTCTATCATGTCAAAATATAACTTTGACGTGCTAATATAGCATGCTTGCATTGGACTTGCTCTTACTATGTTAATACTGTTTTCCATTGGTTTTGCAAAGGGGAAAACTTACAAAAAAGGGTCGAGAGAAAATTACAGGTAATTCTTTTGCAATAAAAAGATTACAAGTATATCTCCTCTGAGATTCTGGAGAAGTGTGCCGGTATGAGTCTGGTCAGCGCGCGACCACTTTGTCCCTTTGACGATGCGATCGATCAGACTGTCAGTCTGTTGCCAGATGGGATTCCCTTCTCGCCTGGTTCGGGGAATCGGAGAACAGAAGGTTGGTAGAACCCTCTTGTTACTTCTCAAACTGCCTCCGCTTGGGAATTCCTTCTCGCCTGGTTCCAGAAATTTCTTGAGAGGGAGGAGGATCTTAGGGTATTAGCACCCTGATTAGAGAAGTAGTTCTCAAAATTCTTGGAAGCAAGAGAATAGATCTCTGTTTAGCCGTTTCTTTCCTCTGTTTTTCAGCCTCTCTCTCTCTGTGCGCCTGTTCGTATGCCTCTGGTGGGCTATTTATAGGGAGAGCAGGGGTATGATTGTCCCTTGAAAATCTGAAAACAGATTGAGTCAATCTGTTTAAATCTGAAAAGTAGCCTTGCCGCGAGGCTAGAATGAGCTTCTGCGAAACTAGGAATAGCAGGTAATGTTGATCTCCTGATTCGCTTTGATTCTTTCCAAATAACTAAAAGATCTCCCTGATCTTCTTACTAGTTTTAGGAGAGTCAAGAGATTATGATAAACAACTGCCAAATTTGATCTCAGATTTGATCTCGATTAGATTTGATCTTGAATAGATTTGATCTCATCTGGAGATTTAATTGGTCAAAGGTGGCCATGAAAGACCCGCAGCGGAGCTGTCGCCTCAAGCTCACAGCGGAGCTGGAAGGAGCATCTGGCGAAATCAGAAGAAAGCTCTTCAGCGGAGCTGGATAAACATCTGTGGCGAAGCTACCGACCATTCTTCTGCGTGGTTGCATGTGGCTTCGAGCGAAGCTAACTCTCTGCGGAGTTAACTGAACGCTTTTCATGCGAAGCTGTAAGTTAGCTCACTGATAGAGCTTTGAACAGCTTCAAGGTGAAGTTGGACAAACTTAGCCTCTCAGGTGAGGCTATCCCCTCGGGCTCATGTGATGCTAAGTGTTGAGCTAACTTAGCATCTTAGACCTGCTTAGGTCTCTTCAAACATAATCTGAGCTTACTGTTTGCTTCACTGGATCAGTAGAGTCCAAGTTGCTGATTTGTCCCTCGGAGATGGGTAAAAATACTGGTCGTCGGCTTGTCTGCCACTTGTCTTTTGTAAATGTCAACAAGTTTAGACATTGTTCAGGCCAGTCAGGAATCTTGTCTTTTTTAGAGTGTCAACAAGACCCCCTTCAAAGTTTTCGTAAGTCTGCAATGGAATGGTTCAGACTCCGAAATACTTTGAATTGCTTTGATTGATGGTATGTGAAGTACGAACGTCGCCATGGTGGTTGAGTTCAGCTTCGCTTTCAATCCTGCTTCCGGATTGGAATAAGTTCGCCGAGGAATCTTATAGCTTCGCGTCTGGGTAGCTTCGCGTCTGGGCCTCCCGGAGTAGCTTCGCTTCAAATCAGTTTTGGAACGACGTTCCTTTCCCGAGGCTAACTGCCTTTCGGCTAGTTACGAGAAGGATTGCTCCTTTTTCTCGAGGTTAGAATAACCTCTCTTGCATTAACGAGGAAGATCATTGCTTCTGCGCGCATTTCCGAGGGAGACTATTCCCTTTCTCAAGGCTCAGTGCTTGACTGCCTTAAATTCGCTCGTGCTTCTAAGCTTGAAGTAGCGGCAGTGTGATCAGGCCATGAGGCCTATAAATAGGACACTTGAAGTCCACTTTAAGGAAACAGTCCATTCATGACATCTCCTGGTTGTTCAGAGAAGGATACTCAGATCTCTGAAATAGTGGGGGTGCCCACTCTGGTCATTAACTGACCAAGAACTGGTGAGTCTCGGTCATCCAGAGACTTCACCAATGGACTAGTGACTTTAAGGAGTTTATCTCCCTTAATTTAGCTTTATCAACTGCCTCAGGGATTGATTTCCCTTGTTCTTCATTCTGTATATGACTGACCTTGATCTGTTGAATATGCATGTTAAATCTGCCACATAGGCAAGGATTGGGACTTAGTCTCTTCAAAGTTGAGCCAGTCTTGCCATATGGGGGGTCAAGACTGCGTTCCTCTGGATCAGTCTGGCTTAGCCATATAGGTGGGGCTAGAACTTGGTCCTTTTTGAGGCTTCTCCAGCCTAACTGCCTTAGGCGGAGCTAAGACTTGACTTATGCTAAGCTAGTCCATCATTACTGTGCAAGCGAGGCTATCCTCTGCTTAATTGAAGTACCGCTGGATCGGATATGAACTGATTCGCCCAAAGAATCGACTTAGCATTTCATCGTTGCCGTTTCTCTTTGATTTAACGCTAACCTGTTTCCCCTTTGCATTGCAGTGAACTGTGCCTGCCAGTTTTTGTCTTGATGAAAGAGACCAGAGACTTGCCTCTTGATCTTTCAGCTGAAACTTTAATCCTAAGCAGGAGGAACAAACTGGAGTAACTGATGCGTGTTCCAAGAAGAGGTTGGCAGTTGCTTATTCGAGATGATATACTTCGGGGAAGCGGACGTCACCTGTAAGGTCTCGGATCCTTCCTTTGCCAATTTTAATCAAAGAAGATCTGGCTTTCTGGTGGCAACCAGTCCTTTGCCAATTTTCATCAAAGAAGATCCAGCTTCTTGATGACAAAATCTGTCATTATGCGAAGGATTACGGCCTTGTGTATAAGGAAGGCCTTTCGTGTCCAGTTGGTTTACCTTGGAAGTAGATAGGACAACTTGTATGCCTTTGGAGCAAATGATTCTGTTGCATGAAAAATAACCTTGATGTAGTAGTATCAATGTATCTTCCCTTTTGAATCAATAAAAGTGTTTATTCTCTGCCATCTGCTTTGTTTCCCTCCTTTTTGATTCGAGAACACCTGAAGTGGACCAACTTAGGCAAGTCTTTTTTCTAGGAGGAAATGAGAACTCTTAACCGAGCTAAACTTCCGGCGAAGTTGAAGACAGATTTCCAAATAAGTCAGGTGTCAGTTTCTGGCGAAGCTAGCACAGAATTTTCGCGAAGTTAGAGATGTGCTTTTAGCGGAGCTAAGGCATGTTTCTCAGCGAAGTTATTCAAGCGTCGTGCTAAGTCAACACTGGACTCACGGAAGAGTTAGCCCTAGCTAGGCTGAAGTAACGCTTCTTGGGTAGGCGCTTTAGGCGCCGTTTTAAATTAATTTAAAACGACTGTCTGCGCTCCTTTCGAGGAGGCGAAATTTTAGGCAATTATTAGCGTATAAAAGCCTGATCGGGCTGAAAGAGAAGGCACCACTTCTCTTTAAATTTTAGAGAACTGCAAATCTTTTCTTCTTCTTTCTCCTACATTTGGAATTTTAAGAACTTCTTCTGTTCTCCAATGGCCCCCAAAAGACGAGCAGGAAAAGAGGTAGCAACCTCTACGACGGAGGGTCCTTCTCCTCCTCTGGTCATCGAACGACCTATCGCAGGCAGGGATCTTTCCCGTTTGTTCAGAGGTTTTCATCTCTTTTTGAAACCAATTTCTGGCTATCTTCCAATGAATCCAGGGCAATCAATCATGATCCCATGATCTTAGGGAGTTCAACTCCCTGAAGTTTCTCTTGATTTTTTGATTGGGAATTTTAAGAACCAAAGGGTTTCTTCTCCAAGCTTCTATGCGAAGCTCACCCTTAGGTGGTTCTCAACCTGTCGAATGATAGGATGTGAAGCTAACCTTTGGAGCGCAACTGAAAAGGACCTTAATGCCCTTAAAACAATTTTTAGGCAACAGTATCCTTCTGACGAAGTTAGCCCCTGGGGCTTTGTCGCGTTCTGTTATCCGGGTCAAGCTTCTAGAGCGAAGCTACTACTTAGATATTTTTCTGCATCCTGCCTTCATGTGGAGTGCGGAGTTAAGCTGCAGCTGCGAAGCTGAGCTTCAGAGCGAAGCAATTGTTAGGCCAGCTACGCTCAGAGAGCGAAGCTATGCCTTAATAAAAATTACATTCTTGTTTTAGCTCTCCTTCAGCCGATGAACTAATCATAGTTTCTCCTTGTTTTTGCAGTGCACAATACTCCTGGTCCTCTGAATAGTCTCTTTGGAACAGCCAGGGGGCTAGATGGCAATGTTAGCCTACAGTTTCAAGGGCAGGCTTCACTATTCAGTGAGCGGAGCGCTCCTGGTCGGGATGCACTTATTCATGCTGGGGATCAGCGCACCATGAGGAGCATCTTAACTACTGCTCCTCTTGAAGATTCCGACCGAAGAATCTATCAGAAGCCCGGCTTCATGTTTGGAGATGCAGCGCCAGACAACGATCACCAGCTGCTAGCCGGAGAGGGGCAGTGGATTTTCAAATTGGATGGTGAGAAGTACTATCTCCCATCTTGCAAGCGGCATTTTCCCTTGTCCTTTTTTTCAATGTGTGATGAGGGCTCGGAAGATGCAGTGGCAAGTGACTCGGACTACTGACTCCGTTCACGTGGGAAAGTTTATAGCTCCGTCTCCTGGTTATACGAGGGCGGGTCCTCCTCGCTGTATATTGGGTCTCCACCCTGGGAACGTACTTCCAGACATTCCGGTGGGAGAAAATCCCGTGGTGACTCAGACTTTTGAAAATCAGTTTTTTAAGGTTTATGGCAATTATCCAGCCACTGATTTTAGGACCCCGGGGTGGATTCATCCCCCCAAAGCATGGTGGAGGGACTTGACTTTATATGTCTTTACCCATTTTGAGGAAGATCTGGAGAGGCTGGGACTCTACGAGGCCGTTAGGGCGACCTGTTATGGCATTCAAAAGAGCGTAGCGAACTTCTATGCCATTTTTGAGTTGTACTGCCCGGCTACAGGGACCTTCTTCACCCCTGTTGGCGAATTGGGCATGGCTCTGCACGAGATGTGGGAAGTCTCTACTCTGCCTTTGGGGTCTCTCCCATATGAAGAATATTTCCCGTGCGAAGCGGAATTGGCACTTCTGGAGAAACAGGAGCGCGCCTTGTTTGAGACTTACCGGGAGTTGATGTGCCACCTTTACATTTGCTCCAGCATGCATGGGAGCCATAAGAGAGCTTCATGCAGTGTGAAGAGCTGGGGAAATTATTTGTACCCTGACTTGGAAGGTACTCCCGAAGCAGCTCACTGTGGACTCGCAGATGAAGACATCTTTCGTAGGATGTAAGAGCATCCCCAAGGGGATTTGATTTTGGAAGAAGATGACGGTCCCTATGAGAAAGGTGATATTCTTCGGAGTTTTCATCACCAGGCTCGACGACCGACGTCCCGGAAGGCGCTTCTAGCTGGCTTTTTAACGGTTTGGTTGAAGAGATGCATGGTGTCATCTTCGTCTGGTGATGTCATTCATCCGACTGTCTTATTTCCTGCTGTTCGTCTAGTCCATGGTCGTTCTCTTGGACTTCTTTCAGCCATGGTGTGCTGCATTCAAAGAGGCCTTTGTGCATTAACGGAGGCTTTTTGTAGGCCACCAACAACGACGCGGGAAAAGGGGACTATCTTGCTTCGCGACGGACCAAACCCTAGAATTGGTTTGCCATATACTTATTTGATGGCATGATTCACCCTTCACTGCCCCTCCATGATCCAGGCTGGTGAGGTCCCAGAAGGTGTTTGAACGGCGCTTCTCCGTCGATTCGAGGGGTGTTCGTGGTCACGGACTTATGTGGCTGGGGTCCGCAAACTGCTGTGCCGTCATGACGTCTACAGCCTTTTCAGTGCATTCCCTACATTCGTGATGCAGGTTATGGTGAAGAATTCAAGGATGTAGGGGAAGGGCAGACGTCATTGAGTCGGGGAGTCTTCGAATGGCTGGTTAGCATCCGGCCATCCCACTTGTTGTATAGAAGCGGGGACACATGTTTCCTGGAGCCTTATGTTCCGAATCGGTTTGCCCGTCAGTTTGGATATGACCAACTGTATGTAGGCAATCCAAACAGCAGTCTAGCCTTTATCGGGAGCCTCATCGATGGAGCTCGTGCTTGGCGGTTCTACATTGCTGGCTGTACTGAGGCGCGACTGTGCATGCCACTGAGGACTCCGAACCTTCTGACGACCCTGGGATTCTACCAGTGGTATAGAACCTCGAACTCCACACCCATTGGATTTTCTATTAATTCCTTTGGTGTGAAGTTGATCTCTCAGCAGTTGAAGCGAAAGGTCACTAAAAAGAGCGAGAGTAAAAGGGTCCGCGTTCCAGGCCTCGGGGAATTCATTGCTGTTGATGATAGTGATGCTTCGGATGTAGGAAGTCCTCGCTTTGAAGGGGATACAGGTGCTAAAGCTCCAGCAGTTACTTCTGGTGGGGTAGGCACGTTCCCTATGGAACATGTTGACGTGGAAGAAGTGGAGGAAGAAGATCCTGATGTCCACTTCAAGCGAAAGCGGGAAGGTGGATCTCGTAGGAAGAGGGTAGTGAAGAAGCCTCGTCGCTACGCTCAGACTGTTATTGCAGAGGGCGAATCATCTGTAGTGCCTCCTCCTCCTGCTCCATTAGTCATTAAGTTGTCGGCTCCTAGGCAAACCGCCTGTAAAGCTGTTCCAGACCCGAGTAAGATCAGCTCCATTCTTGCAATACACTCTTATATATTCCATACAGCTCATTGTTTACTTCATAATTCAGGAACCGAGGCGGTGAGAGACTCGAGAGCTGAGGCTGCGGGAGAACAGGGGGAGCATTATGATCCCCTGTTCACTTATAGAGAAGGTGACGAGGCTAGCTATTTCGCCGTCTCGGAAGAATCTGGAGGTGATGCGGCCGATGTAGGTCCTTCAGGTGCTGGGACCTCAAAAGGAAGTCCCCTATCTTCTAGTTCTTTTGGGTGGACCACAGAGGGTTCAGCGAGTGAAGGTGGGCGGGCGTTTGGGTTGATTCTGCCAAAGATTTCCCAATGGAGCCTGAGGGGACTGATGCAGCCATCGAGGAGGTTTGGAGAGAAACTGCTGCCAAGGCAATTGAGGCGACATCGTCCTTTGGTAATGCCTTAACCTTTTGACTCCTACTATTCATTATGCCTTACTTAAACAAAGTCTTGTCACGATACAGGTCTTCCAATTTTGGGTACATCGACTTCGAGGGAACCAGCCAATCTTCGCGAAGGGGTCAGGGGTGAAGCAAGTACTTCGACCGCGGTGGACGCTGCTAAGTTGGATGTCTTGTATCACGACCTGCCCACTTATCGTCCTGAGTCGTCCGGCGGAGGGGAGGCTGAGGGGACAGTGGTTATTGAGCCAATCTTACCTCCATCCACCTTGGTAAGTGAAATGCCATTGGTTTCGTCAGTGCCGCCTATCTTGCCCAGCGCGGAGCTGAAGGTGATTACCAGTCCTACTTCTTCAATACTGGTGGTCGAGCTAGTTCTCCCAGAAATAGTCACTAGCCCTACTTCAGTTGTGGCTAGTGTACTGGTTTCAATGAGGACTCCTCCGAGATTACCGATGATCCCTTATATTACTCCAGCCAATGTTTCTACTATTCCTTCCACAGTAATGTCAGTGAACCGGTGGAAGCTTTGTCTTCAGAAGCTGCTCATTCACTGGGCGTAGTTGAGGCCGAGAACGAATTCGTGGCTGAGTTAGTCGACAGCTTTTATAAGGGCTTAAAGCGTTCCATTGCTTTAGTCTTGAAGGGCTCGACTGCCTCATTTTCTGCTTTAAAGGTGGTCCTCTCCCGAAGCATTGACAGCATCCGAGACTTTGGAGGGGATAACCAGGCCGTCACATTGGAGCTTCTGGTAGACAGGCTCGAGAGGGATGTGGAGGAATGGCGCCGTCTTAACCATTCAAATCTGGAGTCTTCAGTTAACGAACAGCTTGCGCACCTTATTGCTCAAATGCATGAAGCTCATCTCGCCGCTCAAGAAGCCGCTAAGGCAATTTCTTCTGACTTGAAATTCTTGAAGACAAGGAAAGTAAAGCTCGGGATGCCATAGACGCTTCTAGCAGTGCTCTTCTTGACGTTGAGGATAAAATTGAAAAGGCCAAGGAAATGATCAGGAAGGCTAATCTTCTTTTGTCCAAGGCTGAACCGATGCGTCTTGAAGTGATTGCTCGGCTTGAGCGGCTTAAGGCCCAGAATGACGAAGTCTTACGGCAGGAGCTAGCACAGAGGGCCACTTTGGTTGAAATTGAAGCTCGCTTGGCCCAGACAACGAGCTTTAATGAGGCCGAGTTGAGGTCGCAGGCGCTTATCAGGGCTGCTGAAGAGAGGAAGACTAGGCTGGCCACTCTTGAAGAACAGATCAAGTCCTATGAAGCACCGTCGTAGCTTGTAATCTGTGCATTCATGTATCCCTCTTTTGGAATCAATAAACAGTGATTTTATTTGACTCCCCTGTTACATTTCCAACTTGTTTTATCTTTTGAATTTTCAATGTCTGCTTTCAAGTTGTATTGCAGTCCTCTAACAGGAAACGGAATAATGATATAACTAATCCAATCAGCGGTGATAAGCTAAGAGTGTCAGTCACATATTTAAGAAAATAGTCCTTACTGGAATAAAAGATGAGGCTTGGCTATCTGTCAGTTCAGAGGTCGCAGGGACGTAACCGATTGAGAAGTCTCCAAGCTCAAAATTTGTATGAGATTTGAAAGAAATTGTCAGAGGTATATTGTTAACGTGACAACCAAAAAGTCCACTAAAGACTGAGTTGGACTCAGAAACTCGCTGGGAGCTAGGAAATGAATCCCATAAAAGATCATATGTCAGAGGTGTAATGTTAACGTGACAAAATGAACTTCGTAGAAATTCGTAAAGCAATTTGTCAGAGGTGTAATGTTAACTTGACAAAAGGAAAGTCCATTAAAGACTGAGTGGGACTCAGAAACTCGCTGGGAGCGAGGAAGTGAATCCCATAAAAGATCATATGTCAGAGGTGTAATGTTAACGTGACAAAAAGAACTTCGTGGGAATTCGTAAAGCAATTTGTCAGAGGTGTAATGTTAACTTGAAAAAAAGAAAAGTCCACTAAAGACTGAGTGGGACTCAGAAACTCGCTGGGGAGCTAAGAAGTGAATCCCATAAAAGATCATATGTCAGAGGTGTAATGTTAACGTGACAAAAAGAACTTCGTGGGAATTCGTAAAGCAATTTGTCAGAGGTGTAATGTTAACTTGACAAAAAGAAAAGTCCACTAAAGACTGAGTGGGACTCAGAAACTCGCTGGGGAGCTAGGAAGTGAATTCCATAAAAGATCATATGTCAGAGGTGTAATGTTAACATGACAAAAAGAACTTCGTGAAAATTCGGCGTTCTTTATATGTGGTCTTACCATTCCCTGGATGAGAATTGGTAAGTGATTTTAGAGAGGGAATCAAATGGGAACAGGTCCCTTAGAATTTTTAACAAATCCTCAGCTGTCAACGAATTTGATATGCCTTTACTAACTACCGTTTGAGTCGGACTAGTCATGCTATTCCCCTCAGCATGATGAGTTATCAAAGACTTATGTTGGGCTTAAAGGCCAACATTTTCCTCTATCCTTAACCGTTGGAGGTGTTGGATTATTTGATTACTATATTCGTAACCTTGATTCTTCTTTAAGACAACCAGTATACATCAGCTCTATACTGGTTTACGGTCGTATGATCTCATTTAGAGAAAGAGAGGGGCGCTCCTTCTGCATATCTAGGATTTGAAGGTTTTGATCAGAGGTGTAATATTAACTTGATTATGAGAAGGATCCTATCAAGGATAATACTTCTTTAAGAACTTGCCGTTGATCGGCATCATGAGTAAATCACCATCTGAAGTCATAAGGCGATCTGCCCCGTTTGAATAGACTGTCTCTATTACGAACGGTCCTTCCCATTTGGGCTGAAATTTGCCTTTGGTTTTGTACGTCATGATTATCGGTTGTCTGACAGCTAAAACCAAATCTCCTTTCTAGAAGACTCTTTATTTGACCTTCTTATTGAAGGCTTTTGAGATCTGAGCTTGATACAACTTAATGTGTTGCTGAGCTTGTAACCGCTTCTCATCTAGGGCTTCGAGCTCTTGAAGACGCAACCGATCATTGTCTTCTGTTGTCATCTTAGTCATTAAAGTGACTCGCAATGATGGCATCTGTGTTTTTAATAGTATGACTGCTTCGCATTCGTATACCAGGGAAAAAGGCGTATTGCCTGTAGAGGTCCGAACCGTGGTTTGGTAGGCCCAAAAACATTTACTAAGCTTCTCATTCCAATCTCGCTTATTCGAGGAAACGAACTTTTTGAGTAACTTAATGATTGTCTTGTTGAAAGCTTCCGCCAAGCCATTAGCGGCGAGATTATAAGCAGTTGAAGCCGCATTCTGAATTCGGTATTTATCACAAAACCGATAGAATACCTGGCTTGCAAATTGGGGGCCGTTATCATGGATGATCCGCCTAGGGACACCAAATTGATGGATGACATGGTGTTTGATGAAATTAACCACGTTAGAAGTTTTGACTTCAACCAGTGGTATATCTTCTGCCCACTTCAAAAAGTAATCGGTTATTGCTAAGATAAACCGGTGACCTTTTGTTGAAGAGGGGATGATTGGCCCTACGACATCGATTCCCCATGCTTCAAATGGCCATGAAGCAATAGTTTGGTGGAGCAACTCTGGAGGCTGATGTATGAAGTCCGCATGAATTTGGCATGCTTTACACCTTCGTGCATACTGGATGGCGTCGGCTATCATGGTTGGCCAATAATATCCAAGCCTGTGCAGTCTGTCCTTGAGTTTGGACCTGGCTGATGAGCTCCGCATATGCCGTCTTGTGCTTCTTTGAGCACTTTCAGTGCCTCTGAATTAGAAAGGCAACGGAGTATGATACCGACGTATGAATGACGGTAAAGTGTCTTCAGAGTTGGGTCATAGTAAAATCGGAGAGACCTTCGCCTGATAGATGCCGCTTCTTTAGGGTCGTCCGGCAGTAAACTATACAGAGCATAGTCGATGAAAGGAAATCGCCAATCTCTCGGTTCAAGATCCGTCGAGATATTATAGACCTCTCTGGTTCTTAACATATGTTTAGAGCAGATAAGGTGTCGAGTCGCCACTGTAAGGTGATACTCGGTGTCGACTGGCTAATGCATCCGCCTTAGTATTCTGAGATCGAGACACGTGCCCGATGTAAAAGCCATCAAACAGATTAGCCATTTAGTTGACTGCATGATAATAAGGTACCAAATCCTCGTGACGGACCTTATATTCGCCTTTAACCAGATTGATAATCAGTTTTGAATCGCCGTAAGCTTCAAGGTAGCATACCCCCATTTCGTGGGCGAGCTGAAGACCAATAAGTAGAGCATTGTATTCTGCCATATTGTTGGAGCATGATTCCATCAGAGAAAATGCTCTAGGAAGGACATGATTTTGTGGAGAGATAAACACAACCCCCACGCCGACAATGATCCTGCCTTTAGGACCTATTCGTGATGCTCCATCAAAGAACATCTGCCAAACTTCATCCTCTAAAGTTGTATTAGATTCAAAGGTTTCATCTGAAATGTCTTCATGAAGTTTTGAGCTTTCCGGAACCGGATGAGCAGCCAAGAACTCTGCAAGTGCCTGACCTTTTACTGCCTTCTGAGGGATAAAGAGCATGTCGTATTGAGACAAAAAAGCGCCCACTTAGCTAATTTTGAATTCAATGATCCTGATTTCGTCATGAGAAGACGCAAAGGATTCACTATAGAAATGACATGTATGGTTTAGCCGACCAAATAATGTCGTGTCTTCTGAACGGCAAAGATAAGAGCTATGCACTCCTTCTCAATAAGATTATAGCAAGATTCCGCCCCTATCAGAGTCGCTGAGAGAAGCTGATGTCAGATTGCCATCATCTGGCAGGATGGAGATAACATTGCAAGATTTGCCCTTCGACTTGGATTTCTTTGAATCCCATTGTTCGTCTTGGATAAGGTCTGGGTGTATCCACATAATTTCTCTTGTCTCCAGTGTTAAGGGAACAAGACCCTTATTCTCTTGAGTTTTAGCTGAAGGATGCTTTACTTCCAGCCGTGGTATAAGGATTGGATAAGTCCCATCAGGAACTGTGATCTTTGAGGTTTTGCCGAACTCGAGGGTCACCATATTTGCAGTGACTTTCTTTTGCTCTGACTTCAGCGTCAGGACCCGGCATCGACTAAAGCTTGGATCTTGTCCTTGAGGGCAAAGCACTTGTCAGTAGGATGATGAATCATCCTATGAAAGAGACAATATTTGGGATCGTTCGTGTGTCCTATTTCGTTAGGACGCCGAGCATCCGGCAGCTTCAATTTATTCCCTTTGTGGAGTAAATGGAATATTGCGACGACCTGTTCGTCTTTAAAGGAATATTGTTTCGGAAGAAACTTGGACTCCTGATTACTGGAGCCGCTCTTCTTGGCCTTCGACTGAATATCCCCTGATAATTCGATGGACATAGTCTCTTTCCCTTTGGCTTGGGAAGACTGTGCCATGTCGCCACGTCCTTTATTATTCATACCCCATTTGCCTTTAAGGGTGGATGGTTCGAACTTTTTAGCTGACTTTTCGGCTATCTCAGCTTGCTCGATTAGTTCTTTCTAGGTATGGGCTTTGACAGTTCCCATGCGAATTTCTACTTGGTCTAAGAAGTTGTGCCTACACGTCTGTAAGAGCATTGGTAATGGTATCCCTACTGGGCACATCAAAGATAAGTTTCTGAACCGCTCAATGTAGTCACGGACAGATTCACCCTTCTTCTGTACGGTGGAGAGGAGTTTGTCCATGGTTACCTCGATATCGTCCTCATAGAAACGAGAAAGAAATCGGGTTTTCAGGTCGATCCAGGAATTGACAGAGCCCGGAGGGAGAGTTCGAAACCAGTCAAATGCTACCCTCTTTAAGGTGCCAATGAACAGTCTGGCCATGATAACATCATTGTCTATAACATTACCGGTCTGAGACCAGAAATAGTAGATGTGCTGATTTGGCGAGCTCTTACCATCATACGTATGTAACGTTGGTGGTTTGAACTTTGGTGGGTATGGTACTGAATCCCATTCCAGCGGGTAAGGACGGACTGCCCCTACTTTCTTTAGTTCATCCCTCTGAGCTAGGGATGCAATTTGAGCTTGGATGCCTTTAAGAACTTCAGCGTCTAAAGAAGAACTCTCCTTTGACTTCTCAGTCTTTGGTTGTTCATTGCTATGATGTTCTTCCTCATCATGGTTACTCCCAGTATCAATGTTGTTCTGGCTACTGAGGAGTTGAGCAAGCATCTGTTGAATGTTATTCAAGGCTTCTTGCAGGGCCTTGGAGTTTTGCTCCTGAGCTTCCAACCGTCGACGAAGGTCATCATTACCGTTATCAGCCATATTCACTGATACTCTATCCGTTCGTACCGAGCTGACTGTTGCCAAAGAGGCATACCCACTGTCTTCATCCTCCTCGTCAGACCATTAGACTAATCCTTTCATTGGTTCTGGTGAGGTTACTGTAGTTGAGGAAGATGGTTGTTCATAACTGTAGGGTATTGCGACCCTAGATCTGGTGTTTCGGAAGACACCTTCTTCATGTACCAAGACTTCGCCGAGTCCCGGACTATAATCTGGATCTGGAGAACTAGAGGGAGTGGCAGCGACGCTCGTCTGTCTCTACGCAGCTCTCGTCCCCTTCCGATCATGTTAACGGATGCAGAGAGCAGATCTTGCGGTACGCTCCTTTTGCGATGTTTTACTGGAGCTTGCACCGACAGACGGTCAAAAACTGATCGTCGGCGTGGAGGAGTGGTGGGGATTGGTCCTAGCCGGCAATGAACTGAGTGGACTGTCACCAACTGACATCCCACTTGTTGACAACAGGAGGGAGAAGTTTGAAAATATTCCGACTTCCGTTTGCTTGTCAAAAATTTCCGCAAGTCAGACCTGGTCGGGCCTAAATGATCTAGCGCAGAGGCTCTGTTGGATTGCACATAGGACGATGTCCTGTTCTTTTCATCACCGCAGAAGTGATTAGCACTAGATAGTGCTTTAGCTCTAGCTTTGCGGCTAAAGCTTTAGGAACACCTTTGGGTGCTGAAGCTGCATGAGCACCGCTATCAACACTTAGGGATGATCCCTTAGCTTCGCTGCGAAGAACGAGCTTAGCACTTGAAGAACTGGGGAGCAGAGCACGCTGTGGTGCTTTATCCGCTGCCTTGCTGCTAAAGAGATTAGCACTAGATAGTGCTTTAGCTCTAGCTTCGCGGCTAAGAACTTTGGGAATGTCCTTGGGTGTTGAAGCTACATAAGCACCGCTATCAACACTTAAAGGCGTTCCCTTAGCTCCGCTGCGAAGAGCGAGCTTGACGTTCGAGGAACCGGGGGGTGAAGCACGCTGTGGTGCTCTGTTCGCTTCCTTATTGTGAAGGAGATTAGCGCCGCTGGGTGCTCTAACCTGACTGTCGGGAACTTCATGCGTACCCCGAGGTACTGTGCTTGGCACACTATCAGTAGCTTCGCTTATAAGAACGAGGCTGGCGCGAGGAGTTACTGCTCCTGAATTAGGTGAAGGCATGGTCGCCGTCGAAACTTCGCAGCTGACAGTCTCAACGAAACAGGCAGGCATCTTGCCTTTTTCTTCGCGAGAGAGACGAACTTGTGGCGTAACTACGCCTGAGGCTTCATACAGAGCCTTCTGCTCTGGCCTCCACATCTGCTTAGGTTCGCAGGGAACCTGGTTAGCCACACGCGAGGCTGAGAGGAGTTGGAAGGATTCTGCTTCCGATTTCTGTTCCGAAACCTTGGCCATCGAGACCTTTCTATGCTTTTGTGCATGGAGCATTAGACCACCCCTAGAGAGGAGTTCTTCGAATTTTCCTTGGTCGAAGTGAACGACTAGGTTTTCGAAGGTAACAGGCACAAGATTTTGACCCTTGCATTGCGAGCCTGCTTCCTTGTTGCGCCAGAGGGCCGTGGTAGGCTCGCAGGGAGCCTTATCTGTCTCCATAGAGACTTGCTTTGAAGATTTAGCCAGAGGGGCTCTGGCCACACCGACTTCCTTGAATTCAGAAGTAGACCTGAAGGTCTGTTCGTTGCATTGCGACACTTAATTCTCAACAGTGGAGAATGCTGTAATACCCCGTTCCCGGAATACGTACTTAGTTGCGTATTCAGATTTTCGGTCGTATTTTTTTCGATTTGTTTCCTGTATTTATTCTGTATTATGAATTCCTTATATGATTGTTTTGTCTTGGATTTGGATTCGTGGATTCGGAGTCAGCCCTAGTCTGAACCGAAGGCCCGATCCTAGAGTATTACTCGATTTAGACATTCTGATAATTAGAATTGACCGATTTTAGTTTTAAATATTATTTTTCAATATATTAGATTTTCTATGATTTTCTAGATTTTTCTGGAATTAAAATGAAAGTCTTCAAAACCGGTGTCGACCAGTGCCGCTGATCGATTCCAGGATTTTTATTTCGCAATCAGCTAGGAATTTCTAGAAGGTCCTTTAGGCTTTATTCCTTAGAATCATATTTTCTACCTACATTCTTTTTTTGAGGATTTTTGGATTTTATGAAAATTCCAACGGAGTCGGTAAATTATTGATTTCAGGATTTTTAGTTTTAAAACTATAAAGTGTTCCTTCGAACGGATTTCACTATGATACTTAGTATAATATTCTTGATTTTTGATAATTATTTCGGGTCGTTCCGAGATACTTGAATTTCGGACGATTCCGGTATTTTCCGAAATGTTTTCCGTATCCTCGATTTAAAACCGGGTATCTGTCCTTTCAATATTTTCCAATTCTAATTCCAAGAAAATATCTTCTCATTTCAATTTCTTTTCCATTTTTCCTTTTCCTTTATTTCTTTCCTTCCTCCACAAACCAAAGCCTTTTCCAATATTCCAAATTCCAATCTTTTACAACTTCCACTCACTTCCACCAACTTCCACAAATATCTCTCTCTCTCTCTCCTCCATGGCCGGCCAAGTGGCCAAGAGAAGGACACTCACCTCACCTCCCCACTTTGCAATTAAGCCCTCCCCTTTTATTTAATTGCATCCCCTTTACAAAATCCAAATCCCATATATACCTTTCCTTTCCCATTTTCATTTCTTTTTTCACTTCATCACTTCTCTTCACTTCTTCTTCCTCCTCTCCCTCGGTGACCACCGCACCTCCACCGGCGCCTCCGGCCACCCCGACGCCGGCGAGAGACCCCGGACTCCGGCCAAGCTCCACCTCCTCCATCAACAACAACTCCTCCATCTCCTTCCTCCTCAAGGATCCTCACCAACACCAAACCCATCTTCTTCCTCTTCATCATCCTCTTCCAATCAACCAATCCAAGTGAGTAATTTCACTCTCCTAGACTTAGTCTATTTCTAGTATACTTATCTCTTCATATTATGTACACTTGTGCCATCACAACCATGTTTTTAGATCATCAAACAAAACCCTAGAAAATCTGTTCTGTTTGCTGTTTCCAGTCGATTAGTCGACTAGACCTAACCATTAGTCGACTAATCTATCATGTCCTGTGAAACCAGTTCTCGGAATCACAGTTTTAGTCGACTTACTTATTTCCCTAGTCGACTAGAGACCCTTAGTCGACTACACCCTTGACCCTAGTCGACTAACTTTTCCTGAACCAAAACCTTAACTCTCTGTATCTCAGATTTAGTCGACTTAACATAACTGTTAGTCGACTTGTCATGTCTGTTAGTCGACTACCCATATGACCCTAGTCGACTAACTTTTCTCTGGAACCAAACCCAACTCTCTGGAACCCAGTATTAGTCGACTATACCAGACTGTTAGTCGACTAACCCCTTTATTAGTCGACTACTCATCCTACCCTAGTCGACTAATTCTGTCTGTTTGTTACAGTTATTTACCTTCTCAAACTTGGATCTTATACTTGGTTTATATGTTGTATATTATACTTCTTGACTTGTATCTTGACTAACATCATCTTCACTTCTCTCTTTCTCTCTCCTCTTCACTCTACATATATATATCATAGTTTATGGCGTGCCCCGGATTTCGTGGATTTCGGATCTTTCGGCGCTTTGAGGTTTAGGCGAGTATTCTCACTCGCTACTTTCTTGTATGCGAGTAGTCTCGCCTCTATTTGAGTTTCCCGTTTCATCGGTCGATAAGTATTTCGCTTCTTATTTCCATATTCATGTATTGCACTACATTGCTTATATTATGGTAGCTTCATCTTGTACTTGTGCCTTGCTTATGATATGCTTGTTTCTTTATCATATACCATGCGTGGCCGACACTTCGTGGTCGTTGGGCTTTGAGTCACTTCCATGTTACTACTTGTCATTACTTCAGACCTGTCAGTTACGCGCTACCTTTTAACACATGTATATCACCTAACTTTCAGTATGTTATCACCTGACCACCTGACATGCCACTATCTGGCAAGACCATCTTGTTATGTCATGACTTACCTAGACTTATTATCAATCCATTGTTATGCATGTTACTTGATATACATCACCATTTATCATGCTATCTCTTGACACCAAGCATGATACACCGATTCTTATAATTATCACGATAAAGGGAATGTAGTACCTGATTACTGTTATGTACTGATCACTGTTATGTATCCCTGTTATGATATTGCTCATTCCCGAAATCTGATAATTATGTTCATAAGCTATAAAAAGGACAACTTGTATGGGTATGGGAGGAAGTGATGGATGCCGGAATGATATCTTGCTTATAGTGGTGGGGTATAAAAGTATGTATATACATATATATATATGTACTGGCGGTAGTGAATCTGAAATTACTGAATAGGGGGACTTTGGGCCTCCAAAGCCGGTTCCAGGTGTATGGAAACCACTATAAGAAGTTCTATCAGTTCTCCATCTACTTCCGTTAACAACCCTTGGCTTGCTTATATATGGATGTATGTGGGGTGGCCGTACACCAGGTCACATACCTAGATATATGGTCAGACAAGTAATAATAATAATAGATTCCAGTTATTGATTCCTGCTACACTTGCTATGCATGTTATGATTTCCGATATGTATTCCCGTTTGACTGTTATATGATTTGCAACTCTGATTCTATACGCTTGGGTTTCTGTGGCATGAGATAAAGGTATATAGATGAGGGTTTCCTTGTTTGGATTATTCCTTCGATGTATTAGTCTCATGGGACCGTGACTTAAGCGTATACAATCACTTTTGTTTATGATCAGCTTTACCTTGGATTTCCTGTTTTATGGATATTATGTTATACTTGTTCATACATATTTCACTTGTGTTCTAACCCTCCTGTCTTCGGTACTTGACACTTGTACTCATCCTGACTCGCCACCTGGCATCATATCATACTCGCCTGGGGAGTTTCACTGACTCCCCTGGATTCTCATGTCCAGGTTATGGAGCCCGGAGCGTGTGGATTCTCCCCGTTACTGCTCAGAGTGGCGCAGCGGTAGCGTGGATCTCCAGCCGACCGTCCAGAGCCACATCCTTCCAGGCCCCCTGTATGCCTCTCGAGTTTCCTCTTAGCAAACTCGTGAGTGCCCTATTTCTATTTACTCTTGTACTTTTCCTTGTATACCTGTATGTGAGCTCCCTTTTGTACCATTCACATATGTATATCTTTTGTACTCTCGCATTTGCGCATATCTGTGATGTATTATTATTGTAATATTCATCACCTCTGGTGATAACTCTGTGATTGTATATATCTATGTGTTGGAATGTATAATGCACCATATGCTTCCGTACTCTGATTCTTGTCTGTACTGATGCTTAGCGTGTATACGTGGGGGCACTTTCCGACCTGCGTATATACGTCGCAGTGACGTCCCCGTATCGCCGGGATCGGGGCGTTACAAATGCAGTCCCCAGCGGAGTCGTCATCTTGTTTTCCATTAGTTTTGCAAAGGGGAAAACTAACAAAAAGGGTCGATGAGCTAAATTACAAGTAATTCTTTTGCAATAAAAAGATTACAAGTAGATCTCCTCTGAAATTCTGGAGAAGTGTGCCGGTAGGAGTCTGGTCAGCGCGCGACCACTTTGTCCCTTTAACGATGCGATCGATCAGACGGTCGGTCTGCTGCCAGATGGGATTCCCTTCTCGCCTGGTTCGGGGAATCAGAGAACAGAAGGTTGGTAGAACCCTCTTGTTATTTCTCAAACTGTCTCCGCTTGGGAATTTCTTCTCGCCTGGTTCCGAAAATTCCTTGAGAGGGAGGAGGATCTTAGGGTATTAGCACCCTGATTAGAGAAGAAGTTCTCTGAATTCTTGGAAGTAAGAGAATAGATCTCTGTTTAGCCGTCTCTTTCCTCTGTTTTTCAGCCTCTCTCTGTGTGCGCCTGTTCGTATACCTCTGGTGGGCTATTTATAGGGAGAGCAAGGGTATGATTGTCGTTTGAAAATCTGAAAACAGATTGAGTCAATCTGTTTAAATCTGGAAAGTAGCCTTGCCGCGAGGCTAGAATCAGCTTCTGCGAAGGTAGGAATAGCAGGTCATGTTGATCTCCTGATCCGCTTTGATTCTTTCCAAATAACTGAAAGATCTCCCCTGATCTTCTTACTTGTTTTAGGAGAGTCGAGAGATTATGGTAAATAACTGCCAAATTTGATCTCGATTAGATTTGATCTTGAATAGATTTGATCTCATATGGAGATTTAATTGGTCAAAGGTGGCCATGAAAGACCCGCAGTGGAGCTATCGCGTCGAGCTCACAGCGGAGCTGGAAGGAGCATCTAGCGAAGTCAGAAGAAAGCTCTTCAGCGGAGCTGGATAAACATCTCTGGCGAAGCTACCGACCATCCTTCTGCGTGGTTGCGAGCGAAGCTAACTCTCTGCGGAGTTAACTGAGCGCTTCAGACGAAGCTGTAAGTTAGCTCACTGATGGAGCTTTGAACAGCTTCAAGGCGAAGTTGGACAAACTTAGCCTCTCAGATGAGGCTATCCCCTCGGGCTCATGTGATGCTAAGTATTGAGCTAATCTAGTATCTTAGACCTGCTTAGGTCTCTTCAAAGACAATCTGGGCTCACTGTCTGCTTCACTGGATCAGTAAAGTCCAAGTTGCTGATTTGTCTCTCGGAGATGGGTAAAAAGACTGGTCGTCAGCTTGTCTGCCACTTGTCTTTTGTAATTGTCAACAAGTTTAGACATTGTTCAGGCCAGTCAGAAATCTTGTCTTTTTTAGAGTGTCAATAAATACCATCTCACTTGTGATTGTCTATCCACCTACCTACCAACCTATCTATGTTCTATACTAAACCCACTAAATTCATAGCTAGAATGACAAAACTTTTATAGTACCAAAATTATTTTTGTGATGGAACTTTACAAATTTCAAAAATTCTCATGTGATTCTCCTTTTATCCTCTCTCTTATTCCTCTTGAGAATCTGATATTAAAGTTTCATAACATCAAGATTGCTCAAAGTTGTGTGATTCCAATATTGTCCATTATCTTTTCCCATGTAATTGAACATTGTTTATTCTAAAATTACCATATGGGCGGTGAAGATTTCACAATTTCAAGATTACCTATCTCTTCATTTCTTTTTTCAATATGGTGAAGCTTTCTTAATTCTAAGAATACATTTTGGATGGTGATAGTTTCATATGATATCAAATTATTTATTTATAAAGTACTTCATATGATCCCCTTTTCTTGATCATGTAGACTCATTTAATTTTTAATTGGTCTCTCTAAATAATTATACATGAAATTTTCACCATCTTATGAAAATTACTCAAGAATACTCACAAAGCGCATATATTAACCATCATAAGCAATATTACATACAACAGAATAATGAATAATGTTAAATATTCACTTTGGATGATTGAAGTTTTCCCCCCCCCCCTTCCACTTTAGGTAGCCAAATCACCATTATTATCTTTATTCGCCATCCATTAGTTTTTGAACAAAAAAACATGAGAATTATTTTAAAGACCAAAATGTTATTGTCTTCCCTCTTATTCTTTCTTGAACTTCTCTTCCTCTCTAACTGAACTCTTTAACAAATCTTTCCCCAAAAAATTAAAACTCATTGCCTAACTACTAAGTCCCAATTAGCATTATAGCCTGCTCCTCTTTAAAATTTCTCCTATCTCTCAAACCATGGTTTTATAAAGTTTTGTTTTGTTGGCAAAATTTTTTGTTTTTGATTTTTTATCAGGGTCAGGGCGCTTGAATCCAAACCCGGCTAAATCCCAATGGGGTTTTTAGGTTGTCCTCGGCTTATGGTCAGAACATAGTTTTCACTAGGAAAGAGGTTTCTCCTCTCTATATATTTTTGATAGGATAATTCTCCAAATGAGCACCGGAGCTTTCCAGATTTTTAAACCATACCTTCCCCTAAAATAGGTCGCAAAAGAGCTGACAACAAATCCTTTACGGGCTAGTAGGATAGGAAATTGTTGGATTAAAGTGAACACAAACATTATATTTAATAAAAAGCCACATTCAGAAGTTAAAGCTCTTATAGTATTCTCTTGATAAAAATACCCATGCTCTCAGAGAAAAAGTTTAGTATTCAATTGCTCTAATTATGATTTATGCACTACAGTACACCGATTCAGTTCAAGTGTGTGAGCGCCACACACATATTATAAGAAATAAAATCCCACATTGACACATATACAAGATGTTATACAAGATATTGGGTTTCAAGGTTACGATGCTTTAAATCTTTGAACCCCATACATCATAATCACGTGTCAACACGAAATTGGCTCTCTTATAATATGTTTGTGTGGCTCACACAGATGAACCGAAGTTACAGTACATGGATCTTGTTTGGGAATGGATAAAGACACCCAGAGATTTGGTTAAGGTATCCAAACGAACAAGGCGCTCACCAAATTTGTTAAAGGCACCCACCAGTATTTCAAAAATACCCAAATTACCCCTCTCTTCTTCTTCCTTCCAACCTCTCCCTCCCCTTTTCTCCTCCACCGCGCCGGACTTGCCCATCCCCCGTCGTCTTCACCCTCGTCCCCCTTTGCTGCCCCTGACCTCCTCTCTTCTTCTCCCCGCTGATCGCTCGACCTTCCCTCTTTCTCCCCCCGTCGACCCCCTCTGACTGCCATCCCTCTCCCCGCCACCCTCCCCCTTCCTTCCCGCCCTCCCTCTTCCCCGTTGCTTTCCTCCTTCAATATGACATTTTTGTAAGATCACGATCATGATCGTAATTCTCATTGTGAAGATTACGATGTCATAGTCCTCACAATGAGGACTGTGATCATGGATGATCCCAGTCCTCACAATGAGGACTATGAACGACAATGACGCAGTCATCACAATGAGGATTGCGATCATGGTTGCAGTCCTTCTCCGTCCCTCCCCTACCCCTCCCCCTTCCTTTCCACTCCCCCCGGCATCTGTGGGGAGGGGAAGGTGGGTGCGGAGGGGGAGGGAGGCGTGCGGGGAGGGCGACAGGGGGTTCACCGCGGAGAAGAAGGAACCATTATCAGGGAGAAGGGACCGCTAGCGGGGTAGAAAGCAGCCCATGTAATTTTCACAAATAAATATGGGTATTTTGAAATTTTTCATGAGGGTAAATGTGTCCACTAAAAAATGATTGAACAATGAGTCTTTGATGGGTGCCTTAATCAATTATCTGGGTGCCTTTATCCGCCTTTATCTTGTTTGGGTATATAATATCCTTTACTAGTTAGATATTGTAGACTAATTAAATTTAGAGGATTCATCATCTACCCCAGGATATCTTTAATTAATTAAAACTCCAATTCATTTTTGAAAGCATCATGATTTATAGATTAATTTCTTAGTATACTCGACAATTACTCAACCAACATATCACGATGTCAAAGGGCGATGAAATAGGATATTGGCAAATCAAATACAGAAGTATAACTCGTATTCAAGAATCAGTGATAAAATTTTGATATACTGATGATGAATATAACAATAATTATATTAAAGTAAGATGATGCTAGTAACTTTCAGTTAAGTAAATAATAATTATGGCAGTCGGTAGTTATAAAACTGGTTCATGAAAACTGAGAAACTGTGAAATTGTAAATTATGAGAATTTGAATACAATACCAGAATAAGAATAAATAACAGAGATTATAGTTAGCCAGTAACTAAAGTAGTATACTTGAATAATAAAATTAAATTTAAGTAGAAATAGACATGGACTTGGAGTTAACCAATGGACCAATAACAACTAATATACGTGATTGTACGCATATAAGCTAAAGGTGAAATTTGATGATTGATTAATAAATTGTGTTGAGAACTCAAAAACTAGATATAAATTAGACTTCCTGACTAATATGAACACATGATTGTGACTATTACCTAGTAGCTATGAATATGAAATTAATTACTGGCAAAGTAATTATGTATGAATAATTATTGATGTTTATTTATTGATTGATATGCTTGATGAAAAGTGTGTGTTTACGTTGTTTATTGATGTGTTATGATATGGCGGAGTTATGGCAGAGTATATGGTGGAGTGTGGGGTAGAATACTAACTATACATTCGTAACGGACAAGGGGTATGCCTGAATGGTGTATGTTATTAAAATTGAATGGGTGATCTGTGTATCACCGTGTATATTGAATAATATCTGAACATGTATGATAGGAAATAATCAAGATTGTAGATGTAGTTAGTTGTGTGTTTTTTCGTGTGTGATCATGCGTTTATAAATTGAATAATATCGTGAGAGATATTTAATATTCTCGTATATTGTATGATTATATGTATGTTCTTTGATGTATAAGGAAACAATATAAGAATGATAAAGAAAGTCTTGGTTGCCAAAATCCTCATATGTCCAAGAATAATAAAATGTCAAAGTATCAATTCTCTAATTATCTCATCATACCTTGATATAAAATCATACTTCATATTGTTATTATATTCTCACTTTTTTTATTCCTAGTATGACTCTAATTACTGAGTTGTCGAGCTCATTCCCCCACAGAGTGATATATTTGCAGGTTGCGTTGGGCAGGGCCTCGGTTTAAGCTGCGTGGAAACTTCGCTTGGAATTCATTCTGGATAAATCTGTTTACTTTATGTGTAATTAAATCATGTTGAATCTCTTGAGTATTTATGCTTATATATAGTATGTGTTGGATGTGGGATAGATAGTTGATTTTGTATAAATGTGTTTAGCAATATATTGTAAATAGTTTTATTTTGAGTTGACATCAGAGATAGTTTTTATTAATTAGTGATATCGAGATATATATTTTCAAGGATGTATTATTGAGTAATTGTGAGGATCATGATAAGTTAAAATTATATTAGTACTGCATTATTTTGGGGATGCTGAGAGGAAGCTTATGATATTGTGTTTTAATATGAGTAAGCGATGTCATGCTGAAATTGTTATATGGAATGTAAGTAGACCTGTGAGCCAAAATAATAATACTTCATTGTGTGAGTGATTGTTAAGTTGATATATAATATATTTGGATTGAGATGAGCTACGTAGGCTCGTATTGATATATGTTGTATATGAAAAAGTGACAAAATACAGGAAAGATTCTATCGAAATTTTGAACTTTTATATGATATTTTGAACTTTATATGATAAAAAAGATAATTATTTTCTAAATTGAGGATTTGTGAAGGATTAAGGTAATGAAATCTGAGACCGTTACAGCTGGTATCAGAGCACAAGATTTAGAACAAGAATTAAATATAGAATAGTTGTCATATGAAGAGAATCGATTACTACAATTGATTTATATATCGGTGTTTCGTATGTATATGAATATTGTTTGATATGGTTAGTTTAAGGGGTGCAGTTCTTATGTACATGATTAACCTCGAAACACGAGATATTTCATCATTGTTTTTATATTCAGATTATGGTACCCACATGCCATGCTTCGAATGTGCTCTGCTGGGGATATGGACCCTCAGTATGAGCTACCAGTTGTATGGGACACTGGAGTAAGAGAATAATTTTCATATTAAGTGAGTCAGGATTAATTCAGATAATAAGAACATAGTATAGAGTTTGATCAGAAATAATGAATTCTCGAGGTGAAAATCGAGGATGATATAATATTAAATTTAAATTTTGAGGTATATATACGAAAGTTTTACACTGATCTATTTCAAACATGTCAAGTTTTGAGGACGAAACTTTGTCAGGGGTAGAACTGTAACACCCCAGCAAAAATAATATTATAATTCTTGATTAAAGAGATTATACAGGATTATCTGAGGTGATGATTAAATTAATTTTGTGTAAATTGATTTATTGGAATTTTGAGTGGAGAATTTTGAAATGAAATAAATATATGCGTGTGCATATATATAAATTTGTGAATACAATAACTTGTATATATTCATGTAGGATTAATATGAGTATAAGAACATATGCTAGTAACTATCCATATATCTTGATAATTAGCAAGTTAGATGGAGAAAGAGCCATGTAGAGATGAAGGGTTGAGATGTTGCCGAGAATGGTAATTTGAAAAGTGAATGGTTAAGATTGTCTTGATCTTATTTAAGGGGGAGTTGGCACTTGAAGGAGAGAGTTTAGGACTTGTGCAGGGAAGGCGGTAGGATGAAAAAAAAACTAAACCCTATATGAATCATAATGGGAAGAAAATTGAGAAAGAATTTCTATTTGGAGGTATGCACCTCTCTCCCTCAAACTTACCCATCTCTCAATCTCTCTTTCTCACAGTTCCTCTCACCCCATATTCCTCTCTCCCCCTTATTAGATCTGGATGGCGGCAGTCCAGCGCACGGTTAGCGGCGGCACAGGCGACTAGGCGGCGGCGCACGGTGGCAAATGGCCAGAGATAGGAGAAGGAGTCATTGGTGAGGAGTTCTCTTCCATTTTCAAATTTGATTCATGCTTGATCTAAATTTCATTTTCTAATTTAGATTCATCTTGTTAGATCTTGATTCATTCATGATATTTGCTCTAGGTTGTGTGAGGGAGATTTGGTTTTTCATTTTTCCTTTGCTCATATGAATTTCAATTCTTGAAAATATTATGAATATAAATAAATTGCGTTGGTATTATTTGAATTTAGTTGTTATTGTTCTAGAATTATTGGAGGCCCTATATTCCTTGTGAAAGAGAGTGTTTTGATCCGTCCCTCACCTAAAAATTCAAATTCTAGAAACTTCATGGATATGGTTGACTTATGATTAATTTGGTATAAGCAAATTGATGTGGCATATTGTGTTCTTGAATGGTTAATGAGAGAGGCTCTTTAGATGTTCAAAGTTTAAATTTGTCGTCGTGTATTGGCAATTAGATTATCTTGATCCATCTAAATTTTGGTATGAATGATTCATAGCTCTTTCGTCCATACCTACTATCCCCTAAACAAACTTGAGGCAAACTATTTAATTCGTGGTTAATGGGACCATATTATTATGTAAATTAATTGGTGTTCGGACTATAATTTCATATTAAGGAAACTTTAAGAAAATAGCGGGAAGGAAGCTTGAATATGAATTTAAAGCTTGAATATATGAACTGAAATTAAGACCGGAGCACTTGTTTATAGTTACACTATATGACATGGTTAAAATATATGATCGTATATGCCATTAAGTGAGATTGATTACAAATATGATTGATGTGTTTTCAGTTTATATTCAAATTGATTCCCTTATCTTCATTTACTTAAAGCAACATGAAAGGATATTAATTAGAGTTAAAATACTTCAAGATGGAAATCTACAAAATAAATACAAGAAGAATTCTTTCTTTAACATAAAAACATTATATTTAACCAAATCATTCTAATGTTTGTCGATTTTCCTTTCCCTTTTGAATTTTGGTTATTATAAGAGAAAAATGTTATTCTCTGATATCGCTTGGGTACCCTAAAGACAGCCTGGTGTACGTATAACCTTATGTGTGTAGATAGCTCCTGTATGAGCCGCAAAGTTCAGTACATTGGGTTGATTGTAGAGAGTTTCTGACAATATTGTGATGTATCTCAAAACTAAATTTCTTGTTATTACCAATTCAATACCACCAGATGATTCTTTATATAGTGAACCTCTTTCTCTTTTATCTTTCATGAGAGAGATAATTTTGATCAATTTGAGTATATAAGTGTCCTTTTGATCTATAAGGTGAGTCTTGACGAGTTGCAAATCTAGTAGCTAATCATACTTAAAGAACACAAAATATTATTTAATCTTGTTCCTCATTATTCTCTGATCATCAGTTTAAAATTCAAATTGGATGACACCCTAATATTCAAAAATTCGTTTTGTTTCTACTACATTCCTATTTCCTCATATTTGGAACTCTGTTACGATCCAAGAAAGGCAATCTAATTTTAGGATCATTCTTTCTCTATGCATTTGCCTTCAGTAGAAATATATCTTACTGTATATTTAACAAGTTAATGTACCCTTGACTCTTCTTTGGGTAGTTAATATCTTAGATTCCTAGGGAGGTTATTTAAAGATTTGTTTATTATAAAGTCATTATATTTGTGTGACGTTGAGAAATTTTTTCCTCTTCCATTTCAAGGGTTCTTTTCTTTCTCCTTCCGGTTTTGACTCATATGTGCGTCGTGCTGTGTTCGGTGTATGTGTAATCCTATCGTATTCAAGTGGTTGTATCGTGTCTAGTTTGTAAGGACTTCGTGTCTAAATTTACCATCAGAGTTCTACCAAAGATGTATACATATGAAACGTGAACCTTAAGTTCTTGAGTTTTTCTTATCAGGATAGCTGAGGAATTGTAGTATCATATAAATCTTGGTGTAACTATGGCCATAGTGGGACTTATATCCTCCTTATATGAACAAGTAAGGAATTTAGCTGAGATATTGGTAATTAAAATAGTCAAGGTTCATTCACTAATTAAATTTGGAGGATTAATCATTTTACCCCAGGATATCTTAATTAATTAAAACTCCACTTCATTTTCAAAAACATCATGAATTATAGATTAATTTGTTAATATGTTCGACGATTACTCTACCAGCATATCACGTTGTCAAAGGGCGATGAAATAGGATATTGACAAATTAAATACGAAAGTATAGCTCATAATCTAAAATTAATGATAAAATTATGATATACTGATGATGAATATAACAATAATTATATTAAAGTCATATGATGAAGTGACTTTCAATTAAGTAAATAATAATTATGGCAGTCGGTAGTTATAATACTAGTTTATGAAAACTGAAAACCTGTGAAATTGTAAATTGTAAGAATTTGAATTCAATACCGAAATAAGAATAAAAAACAGAGATTATAGTTAACCAGTGACTAAAGTAGTACTATACTTGAATAATGAAATCCTATTTAAGTAAAAATGGACATGGACTTAGAGTTAACCAATAGACCAATAAAAACTAATATATGTGATTGTATACACATAAGCTAAAAGTGAAACATGATAGTTGATTAATAAATTTTGTTAAGAACTCAGAACTAGATATTGATATTCTTCTGATAAATTGGACTTCCTGACTAATATGAACACATGATTGTGACTGTTACCTAATAGCTATGAATATGAAATTAATTTTTGGCAAAGTGATAATTTATAAATAATTGTTGATGTTTATTTATTAATTGATATGCTTGATGATAAATGTGTGCTTACATTGTGTATTGATGTTTTATGATATGGCAAAGTTATGGCGAAGTTATGGTGGGGTACATGGTGAAGTGTGGGGGCGGAGTACTAACTATATATTCGTGGCGGACAGAGAGTGCGCCCGAATACATTAGTGGTGGACAGAGGGTGTGCTCGAATGGTGTATGTTGTTGAAGTTGAATAGGTGATCTGTGTATCATCGTGTATGTTGAATGATATCTGAACATCTATGATAGGTAATAATTAAGATTATAGATGTGGTTAGTTGTTGTGTGTTTCTTCGTGTGTGATCACGCGTTTATAAATTGGATAATATCGTGGGAGATATTTAATGTTCTCGTGTATTGCATGTTATATGTATGTTCCTTGATATGTAGGAAAATATTATTAGAATGATAAAAAAAGACTTGATTGCCAGAATTCTCATATGTTTAAGAATAATAAAATGTTAAAGTATCAATTCTCTAATTATCTAGTCATACCCATGTTTACATTTGTTCCTTGATATAACACCATACTTCTTATTGTTATTGATATTCCCACTTTATTGATTCCTAGTGTCACTCTACTCACTGAGCTGTCGAGCTCACTCCCTCACAGACTGATATGTTTGCAGGTTGCATTGAAGTAGAGGTCTAGTGTAAGCTGCGGGAAAACTTTGCTTGGAATTCATTTTAGATAAATTCTTTTTCTTATATGTAATTAAATTATGTTGAATTTCTGGAGTGTTTTTGCTTATAAATAGTATGTATTGGATGTGGGATAGATAGTTGATCTTGTATGAATATGTTTAGCAATATATTATAAATAGTTTCATTTCGAGTTGACATCAGAGATAGTTTTTATTAATTAGTGATAGCGAGATATGTATTTTCAAGGATGTATTATTGAGTAGTTGTGATGATCATGTTAAGCTGGAATTATATTGGTAGTGCATTATTTTGGGAATGCCGAGTGGGGTGCTCTCGAGCTTATGAAATCGTGTTTTCATATAAGTTGGCGTTGTCAAGCCGTAATTGTTCTATGGAATGTAAGTAGGCCGTGTGAGCCGAAATTATATTACTTCATTGCGTTAGTGATTGTTGTGTTGATATATAATATACTTGGATTGAGATGAGCTGTGTAATATCCCTAATTAATAATATGGTATTAATATTTTTTTCAAAATATTTATTTTTGCTATCCATATAATTTTACTATTATTATTAATTAACTTGACTTGAGACTTATTATTATTATATATACCATTATTTTGAGATATCATCTGATAACTTAAATTTACATACTGTTATTATTATTTATTAACATTTTTTACTTACTAATTATTATTATTAATAGTAGTTATTACTATTATTGTCATTGTTAATATATTATTATTATTATTATTGTTCTTATGATAATTATTAATATTATCGTTATTATTAAGTATTATTATTGCCTATTATTATTACTATTGTTATTCTTATTATTAGTAGTAGTACTTTTTATTACCATTATTATTAATATTTTATTATGTTATTACTATTATTGTTATTAATCCTTTCTCATTTCCCATTGAGAACCCAATTCATACCCAAGCCCATCAACCAATTACCCATTATCATACCCTATATATATCACTCTTATCCTAACCCTAATCCAAACCCTAACCTAATCCTAACCCATCTCCTTCTCATCCGCCGAAACCCACACCCCCACAAGTTGTTGTCACACCACCACCTCCTCCGTCGCTATCATGGGACCCACCGAGCCCCGCTCCTCCAGGCTGACTCTAACTCCATGCACGACCACCCGTGCTCACCCTCCTCTCCCAATAGCCTAGAGCCCGAGCACCACCTTCCCCCTGCACGACCAGCAGCACACCTGTACCATCCTCCTTCTTTGCCTCCTCTCCGATCTCCACCGGGCAACCCCGAGCTCCTCCTACTCTTGCCCTCCTTTCCCCTCCCTATCACGGCGGACCATGGCACCACCACGCTGCCTCACCATCACCCAGCCGGAGCCGTCGCGGCCTCATCCCCCTCGCGGTCCAAGCTCCAACCCCGACCAATGTCCCCTCGTCGCGATGCCCTCCGTGCGCATCGCTAGTAGCCCCACTCCCCACCGTGCCCTGCTCTTCTTCCTCCTCCTCCGTGCCAACGAGACCAACCATCACCACCTTTATCTTCTTATTCTTCACTTCTCTGACAAGCACCTGCTGCACCCTTAGCGACAACCACCGTTCGCCAACAGTTTAGCAACCGGAGCACCCTCTGCCTCCTCCGTGGGCTGCCGTCGAACCCATGGCTGAAGCTTGCCATGCTCGTCCTCTGTTTGAGCCCGTGCCACTTTTATTGAATGCTTTCCCTTTCTCTCTCTCAGGTTCTCTCTCCCCCCTTATCTGTATATAGATGTTGGTGTGCATTTATATGTTGAGTGCATGTGTTTTGGGTGTGATGTGCGTTTATGCATGTGTGTGTCTATGTGTTTGTGTGCATGCGTGCTATACATGCATGTGTGTGTCGTACATGTTTGTGTGTCCTATTGGCCCAAAGGCCCATCAGTCTAGTTTTGATGATGATTTCTCATGTAGTTATAGTACTAATGATCTTGTGTTTATTAAGTTTCAGATATTCAATCAAGAATTTAGTCAATGTTTAGCTTTAACAAAATATTCGAAGTTAAGTTTTGAAGCTAACACATGTTGACTTAAGAGCTCGCACTTCAAGATCGCATTAAGTACTCAAAGAGGAGTCTAGCTTGTTTGGATTAAGTTTGGATCAAGTCAAGATGGAGAAGAAAATTTCAGGAGAAGATTTTCAAGAAGACTTAAGTCCAAATTTATAAGTTTAAGATTTTTGTTTTAGAACAAAAATGTAAAGAATAGATTAGTTGTGGATTGCTCAAGCTCATACACACACATACAAAATTTATATATTATTTTTTTGTTAAATAGTTTTAGTATTTAGTTTAACTATTTTGGTTTTGAGTTTCAAGAATACATATATCGGTTTCATGAATATATTTTATCAAAATAAGTTTACATGGTTTATATGTGTATTAGATTTCATCCATATACATTATTGTTCCATATATTTAGAAAAACTTATTTTGATGTATCTAATTCATATGTTTAAGTTTTGTTTTTATCAAAACTTATTTTAGAGATTATTGTCAAAAACAAGTATATTTCATTTACTATGTGCATTGGATCATTCTCATACACACTATGCTTCAAATGTCTTTCAATAACTTATTTTTGTATCTATACAAGTTTGAGGAAAATCGGATTTTCAACTCAAAATTTGATATTTGAAAAATACGGTTTTTGGTATAAGCTTTAAATTCTTTACCTTAAAAATAGTTCAAATTATTTCTAATATATGTTGATTTTTTTATCAAACATATTTGTACTACAAAGTATTTATATGAACTTATTTTTGTGAAATTTATTAGGATTAAATAGAATTTTTATGGGTTTTTGGAGTTAGATTTTAAACCCTAAAAATCTTGGGTTTAGGCTGTTTTCGGCCGACCGACCGGCCAACCGAAGCATGGTTCGGTCGACCGATCTGTCGACCACATGCACGATGTGCACGAGCCCATAGCGGTCGACTGACCCGGTCGACCGACGTCGACCGACTGAGAGACAGTTTGTCTTTGTTGGGTCGCGGTTGACCGACCGGTCGACTGACATAGCCTGGCTTGGGTGCGGTCGATCAGACAGTCGACCGTCAACCCCAACGGTCAGAAAAATGAGGCCATTCTGAGCCCATAATGGCTAGTTTTTGACAGCCTATATATTTGGATCTTTTGGCCAGTTTTTCAACAAGGTTTTTACAAGTATTTTTAAGAGCTCTTCTATATAATTTCTCAACAAGTTTTAGAGCTTAATTTGCATATCAAAAGTGAGTTTTTCAGGAGTGTTTTTCTTGAGTTTATCAAAAGGATTTCTTGAGTTTTCCACCACACAATCTATCTAATTTTTCTTACACAAGCTTGAGCTATCCATTGCTATATCCATCATCTAGGACCCTTGTTGTGAGGGTGTTTGTTAGTGATCAAGAGAAGTGATCACCAAGTGTTCTATATTCTGTAATTTGGAGAAGGTGGAGGTTGTGGCCTCGGCGAACTTGCGGGCTTGATTTGTGTGTTGTTCTTACGGGAACAAGTGAGGGACTTACGGGTTTAAGAGTTCTTGAGGGAGCTCATTGTAGGTGTTGCGGCACCGGGTGATCCTGTAGGATCGATTATAATGGAAATTCTTCATAGTGGTGAAGGCGGGGACATAGAGCAAGTGGCTCGAACCTCGAAACAAATTTTTCGTGTTTGCGATTGCTCATCTCTCTCTCAACTTACTTGTGTTTATATGTTGCATATTCATAATTGTCCATATCTCTATATGATTGATATTACTTGTGCTCAATAGATATACTCTCTTGGTTAAATACTAGTGTAAGCTCGAACACAATATCAAGCATGTAAAGGATAAACAAAAATAACAATGCAAGATATCAAACAACATATAAACACAAGTAATATCAAGCATATAGAGATATGGACAATTATTAATATGCAACATATAAGCACAAGTATTTAACCAAGAGAGTTATAGTTGCATCTCAACTCTTAATTTAGAGAAATCTTGAGGAGAAGTTCAGAGTACTTCACCGAGAATTTTGCTTCACTCTTTGGTTATACATTGTGTGATAATTTTAGTTTGCATAATAGTTTTTAATTCCTCATTGTTTTGCATTAGATTAGTATATCACCTATTCACCCTCTCTAAGTGATCTACAAGTGGTATCAGAGCCTGGTGCCCTTGATTTGGGTCTAACAACCTAGAGTTAATGATCCTATTTTGGCTAATTGCAATATTTGCATACACACACATGGATTTCATTGCACGTCCCTTGTTTGATATTCTTAACTTCCAAAATTGAAAAGTTAAGATGTCTATGTAACTCAAAACCTTTGGTATTCATGTTTATCTTACTGCAATTGAACATTCATATTTTATAAATGGCAAAAACTTGAGGCTAATGCAAAAGCCCTTCATGTTTTAAAGTCAACCCTAAATAATAAATATTTATCTAGGGTTTCTAACTTTAATTCGGCTTTTATAGTATGGAACACTCTCATCTCTCTTGGTGAACAAATGCAATATTATAAGGAGAGTGACTCAGATCAAGGAAGTGATGCTTACGACATGTGCCATATGGTCAAAGGGGATGACCCTCCTGAGGTAAATTCCTATTCCGAGCTTGATGAAGATGATGAGATGCCATATAATGAACTTGCCTTGTTTTGTCAAAAACTTCTTTAAAAATATGATTTGTTAAAAATTAAAAATGAGAAGTTGAAGAAAGAAAATAATTCTTTGTTAAATAAAAATGATTCTTTTCAAAATAGATTTGAAATTATTTCAAAAGAAAATGAAGTTTTGAAAAACCAAGTTGTTTTGATTTCTAAAGAAAAGGAGATTGTTTTAAAGAAAAATGATTCCTTGAAAAAGAAAATTGTTTTAAAGGAAAAGAAAAGATTTCTATTTCCAAAAAAATAATTTTGATTCCTATTCTTGTCATGTTTCTCATGCTAATAATGTTGTATCCTCTTTTGATAAAAATGAGATTCATGTTTTGAAAAATAAAATTACTTATTTGAGCTCAAATTTGAGTAATTGTGCATTTAATCATAGTAGATTAGAATCTATGTTTCACAAGAAACAAGTTTCACACATGCATGCACATCCTCATGGTATACATCACATGTACACCACGCTCATACTCATACTACCATATATGCTAGAGTGTACACATGTATACATTGTGGCAGCAAAGGCCATCTTGCAAAAATTTGTTTTGATAGATTAAATTCTTTAAATTTTGCAAATAAGAATGTTTGGATTCTCAATGTTACTAACCCCCTGAACTCAAAAAGATATGTGTACTAAAATTCACACTACTTATTTTTTATGTAGGTGTGGGCTCTCACAAAACGTGAGAAGATTGGTGCCTTGATGGTGGATGCATTTGGTAGTTTCATGTTATTATATGCTATAGTTGCACCTCAATTCTTAATCTGGAGGAATCTTGAGGAGAAGTTCAGAGCCCTCCACTAAGAATTCGGCTTCACTCTTTGATTATATATTGTGTGATAATTTTAGTTTGCATAACAGTTTTAATTCCGCATTGTTTTGCATTAGATGAGCATAACATATATTCACCCCCCTCTAGGTGATCTACATGTCCGTGTGAGTATCTGTGTTACGTGTGTGGGTATGTGTACGTGTGATGGTATGTGGTGCATATGAGATTGTGTATGTGTATGTATAAGTGTGTTTGTGTAGAGTGTTTGTGTACATGTGTGTGTACGTGTGTTTGTGTATATGCATAAGCACGTGTGTGTGTGTGACTGTCTTCCCTCTCTCTCTTTATGTGTGTATGATTGTCTCTTTATGTGTGTATGGTTGCGTGTTGCAGCGTTACGAAAGCGCTCGTGCGATCCAAACTCAGTAACATGAGAATTCAGATTCGTGTTCACTGTGGACCCGATACGCTGGCGATTCGAAGACCCGACATGCGAGGCGATCCGGAGATCCAGGCTGGTTCGTGCAGCGCAGACCCGATGGTAATTTAGATTCGGATCCGCGTCATTTTATGTGAGTGTTTGTGTGTTTATTTGCTCATTTTATATGATATTAGTGAGTGTTTATTTTGTTAGCTGTGTTATTTGTTTACTTTATCTGTATATTTTAGTGTTATTATTATCGTTGTTAGTGGGTGTTGGCTTTAATAGTTTATTTAATTTGGATAATTAATCGTATCATTTCAAGTGAATGTTTATTCCGTTGCATTTTTATCTATTTTGTTAGTTAGCGTTAGTTAATTTATTCAATTACCGCTAGTTGGATAAATCAGTTGATTTCCTATATCTAGAATTAATTGCAGTTTTTATGATTTAGAGTCTGGTTTAGATGATTGACTATTTTACTTAGAAGATTAGATTAGTTGGTTAGTGGATTACGAGATATGGATTATTATACTGATATGAGAAGTTTAGATATAATCTAGATAAAGGATCGGATGTAATCTGGCATTTAAGTGTATGTATCACTGGGACATTATTACTCTATCATTTCATGTGTATTTGTTTACCATTTCGGATTCAGAACTAGTTGTGATGTTACATTAGATTGTGAGTTTTTATCAGACATTTATTTAGTGATTATTTAGACGAGAATTCATTTGGATATTTAGGACGGATTGAACATGATGTTATTTTATTAATAGACTGATCTTCTTGGTACTTAGACTTATGTACAGACTTAGTGAGAGTTGGAGCTGACTTGAGATCTATATTCTTACAGAGGAATTTGAATAGTATTTAGATGAGATTGACGTAGTTAGATTAATAGTTGTAAGTATTTCAGGATTTATTCACTGATTATATTGTTTGAGTATCGATGTATTTGTTGGTGTTGAGTATCAGATGTAAATTATTTTAGATTACATATTATTCGAGGATCTTCCGTCCTTTATTTATGATTTTGGTATATGTTAATTTAGTTAGATTTCGAGGATAATCAGTAGAGTGCTCTTCATGATTGATTCCTAGTTATTACAGCTATTCAGTTGTGGATACAGATGTATTGCGATTGCGACCCCGTTGATAATGGTGATTGATTGGTAGTGAAAAATGCATAATTGTCATCATATTTATCATCACATTTTCATATTTATTCATATAATTCTGCACATTTACTAATATTTTGTTATTTAATGTGTGCAGGCCTTGAGTATTGAATTAAATAAAGAATTAAAGCTTAAAGAAGCCCAAAAGCCCATCTTTAAAGCCCAATGCAAAAGTTACAATTATCAAATGTCAAATTTGCAATTACTGAGGGCAATAGTTGCAAATACCAAAAGAAGAGGGAAGGATAGACTTCTATTCAACCCTAAATACTTGCAGGATGAAGATAAAAGGAGAAGAGTGCAAAGATAAAAATTCAAAAAAATTCGGATTCAGACTGTACACGTTTTAGTATTCAGATCATAACTTTTGCTATAGATATTCAAATCTAATGATTCAAGATGCTCTAGAAAGAAAACTTGAAGACCTACAACTCTTATGTTGATAAAACTTTCCAATTCAGAGATAAGCCAATTTCGGTGATCAACATGATAATAAGTTGCAGGACAGATTTGAACTTTTATGGATAAGTGCCACAAGTCTGGAGATAAGATTTTTTGGGAGAGTCGTACCGGGACTCTACATCTTCCAGCTCTTATAAATACCCCTGCAGAGCAGCAGAAAAAAAGTACAGAAAATACAGAGCAAAAATCTAGGGTTTTAGGCTAACTTGTAATTTAGGTTAGGTTTTATTTTCGTTTTCTTTGTAATTTTTGTAACTGAGAGAAGAGGATGCTTTCATGGAGGAAGGAGTTCATACTTGTACTGAGGTGACATCGGTGTAAGTCTTACTTTTCCTCCATTGTTAATAAAATCTGCTCAAAGTTTGTCTTTATTTCTATTCTTGTTTTGTTTCTTTTATTCATGTTTTATCCTTATTTTCATCTTCTATTCTTGTTGTGTTGTTTCTCTCTCTGATGACTTGCATACCATGAGATCCGATCGCTTCGAGACTGCCTAGCCAAAGAAGTGCCCTTGATGGCCTATGGAGATGAACAAGCCTTCTCTTTAGTTTGTCTTTTCTTTTCGTAGTGTAGATCGCGAAGGTGGAAGATCCTATACGCCATACTTGAATGCCTTCCAAGACAAGGTAAGTCGTTGCAACAGAGCAAAGGTAAGCAGGGCAGAAGAGGTAGGTATGTGTTTAATTTTCTTTCTTTTATTTCTTTAGTATAGATCACCACATCTTCCACATCTTTCCAATTTCTTTCTCAACTCATTGTAAATACCATTGTAAATAATAAAAATAAATAAAAAAGAGATAACTTATTTAAACGCTTCCATCGCTAGTCCCTCCCTGAGGATCACGACCCGCATAGCCATTGCTACAGCGGATAGCATTGAGACTGAGAACTCTACAACTCAATCTTTTTCTTTATAAATTCTCAATTTCAATCAAAATTTTGGCGCTGTTGCCGGGGAGGGACGGTAAGTTTTTCTCTAAAAAAAATTTATTAACTAATTCTTTTATTCTTTCTGTTTGCAGGTTTGGAGAACAGGAAACAGCAGCAAGGACATATAGCAACTCTGTGCCTCTGCCCTCGAAGGCAGAGCAGCAGAGCCTACTATCTTGCCGCGCAACGCGGCAATAGTAGAGAACTACTTACTGAATTTTCTGCAGGTTGCTGTAATCTGAAATTTGATTTGTCAGCTCTGTTATATTTGTTCTGTGATAAAACTGTATACTGCTAATTAATCAACAGTAAAATACTTGTTGAAAAAGATAAAAAATTGATTAAACGTTTGCATTTTAGGCACGTGTCTTTTCAATTCATTTATTTTTACTGTTGAAGAGTGCTGGAGCAAGGTACGTTCGCATTGCTTGTAGAATATGACTCATCTCTTGGTTGATTTTCATTGCTTTGAGTGAATCTTATTTACATATCTTGTACACTTGCACAAACTTATCTTAAGGGCACTAACCCATAACAAGATAATGTGGGGATTTAATCACCCTTCCTTGGCCCAAAAATCATATTCCAAGCACTCACTAACCCAATCCTAACTAAAAATAAGTAGACGTTGGCCCTAGGGACATCTCGGACTCAATTAGGAGATTATCCTAAGGGGGAACAGTGTTGGAATTTGACTCCTGCCAAATCAGTGTCTAGGAAGGGATTGAGGGCCGAAAGCCCGAAGATTGGTGGTTATTTAATTAAGAAACGTCTTTGACGGAAAACCTCCCACCACTCTTGCCCTGACCTGGCTGATTAACTTGTGGTCAAAGTCTACACCCTACCTCTTGTGGACAGTCTAACCAGTTAGGAGTCGTCTAGGTCATAGGTCTACCCTAACTTAAGTTAGAATTTTTTTCTTTTTTTTTTGTTTTTTGTTTGTTTTCTTTTTCTTTGATTGTGTTTGTGTGATATGGCATATAATAATTTTTCCAACTTTAATCCATATTACACACCATCTTCTTTTTCGGATATTACCAACCCGGCATATCATAATTTTGACCAACCTAATGTGCCGGAATGGTCTTATCCGAATGAATATAACCCATACCCCCCATCTTATGACCATAATTTTCATACCACTTTCGACTTTTCACAGAGTTCATGGGGTTTCGCTTCCCCCGAGTCCAATTTTCAGCCAACTTGTCCTCCATCTCCACCTTGTCCACAGTATTCCCAAGATTCATACTCAGATCCACCCATTCAGAATAGAAAACCATCTATCCGGGAAATAATGAGTATGCAGGAGTCCAAGCAACAATCACCATCAATCTTAGACATGATGATGCGTGAGTCCACCGACTCACAACTTCATCACGATTACACTTCCTCTTTTCAAGTCCAATCACAAAATGTGCACCAATTGACTATGAAAAGATGCTTAAAACCATGACTCAGGCTAGATTAGCTCGTGATCATGAAATAGATATGATGGTTCAATCTTTACGTTCTCACCGTCCGGCCAATTCTGCTTTCGCTGACCACTCTCTTAGAGCCGAAGAGTCACGTTGCTTTGGACAACAAGATTCTAATTCAGTACTATCATTTGAGCTTGCCGAAACTCCAATTGATAGTTTGGCAAGTTATTCCTTTCTTGAAATAGAACTTGAGCATGAATATGATCCTGATCTCCCACTTGGTGATTCAATTTTACTTCCTGATTCAATAATGACCCCAGTGTCTCCACCTGATTTTACTTTTCCCGAGTCAACATTGGATCCTGTACCAATTCATCATGAAATTGAATCACCCATTTTTGATGATCATATTGAACTTGACCAATTTTGCAATTTGAAAGTCCCATGGATAAATTGGCAAGTTCTCATTTTCATGATATTGAACTCAATGAGATATGTGACCTAGATTCTCAAATCTGTGATCAAGTTCAAATTCCCGAATCATTATTGACTCCTGTTTTGTTACCCAACTTAGGTAATCTTTTAGAGTCAGTTTTGATTCCCACACCTATCATTCCTGAACTTGAATCACCAATATTGAGTCACATTCCATTGTGGGAAACTGATTGTGGACTTGAGTTTCAGCTTATTGATTTGGACCCACTTCCTGAACCTAGCCCGACTCCTGAACCCTTACTTGATTTAAGTTTCTTTCCTGAGTCGGTATTCGTTCCCATACTTACGACGTCCAAGTCAATCATTTCATCTTTTTACACTCCATTTTGGGACAAGGCGGTTGACACAATTGACTCTGAATATAATTATGAATTATGGAAATTTGATGGGGTGAAATTGCTAAAAAATGATCATACATACATTTTAGTGGGTATACAAGGGAAATTTCTGGTAGGTTCCTCCAAATACTACTTTATCTTGATTGGGTAGCAACGCTTGGCCCAATTAGACCACCACCGGAACCACCACCTTAAGGTAACTTCTGCCTTCCCTTCTTCTTTTTCATGCATATATGCATTCATTCATACATTGAGGACAATGCATGAGATAAGTGTGGGGGTAGGCCTTACTAACATACTAACATAGTAAGAAACTAACCAAAATTTGCTAATAAAAAACAATTATAAAAAGGACAATATTTTGACTTATCTTTTGAATGAAATCTAAGTTAGTCTTAAGAATTAGGAAAATCATGATTAGGATTTCTAAAAACTTGGTCAAAATAAATAAATTGTTGAATTTTTAGGTATAGGAGAAGAAATTGAATAAGTAATTAGTCTTGATTTTTACCTTAATGAAATATGCATACCTTGTTGGCCCAAAGGCCTTCCACTCTAGTTTTGATGATGATTAACTCATGTAGTTATGTGTACTAATAATCTTGTGATTTTAGTTTCAGATCATTAGTCAAGTTATTAGTAGGAGATTAGCTTCAACAAGATGATTTGGAAGCTACCCACATGTTGATTCAAGAGCCCAAGCGTCAAAGATCATATATAGCACTTGCTCGGTGGATCAAAGTATTTTGGATCGAGTCGGCTTGGAGATTGCGCTCTACAAGAAGACATCGGTATCATAGTTTAGTTTTGGGTTTAGATCCTAATTGTAAAGATTAGAATAGTATGATAAGCTCAAGTTCACAACACACACGTATCATGTTTTGGTTTTCAGTTTTCGGTTTAACCGATCTTGGTTTGCATGAATAGATATTATATCAAAATAAGTTTACATGGTTTAATGTATATTAGATTTGTTCTATATACATGCATGCTTCAACTCTTAGACAAACTTACTTTGATATACCTATTTCATGAGTTTTAGGTTTTGTGTTTTAACAATACTTAATTTTGGAATTAAGGACAAAAACTATGATATGTATATGTTTCATGTATATTGGATTTCTATCCATATGCATCATGTTTCAAAATGTTTAAATATCATGTTTTTGTATTTGGATGAGTTTTAGACAAAATGTATTTTCTATTTAAGAATCCAAGTTTTAGAAAATACAAGGTTTGGTTTTTGGTAAAAATGAAAAGACATAAAAATAGTTTAATTGCTTGATATTTGAGTCAAAACTTTTATCACATGTTTATATATCAATGCAATTTGACAAAACTATTTTTGGGGATTTTTAGTAGTTTATAAGAATTTATTGGATATTTATTTCCCCAGATTTCTGACCTGTTTTGGTGTCTGCCAGGCTGATCGGTCGACCGGTACGGTCGACCGCATGTAGCCGGTCGACCGTATGGGTCGACCGACGTGCACAGAAACGTGCACGCTGGCTACACCTTTAGCCGGTCGACAGTGCCGGTCGACCGACTGAGAGCAGGCTTGCTCTCTGTTTGTTTGGGTCGACCGGGCGGTCGACCGCTAGCGCCAACGGGTCAAAAATTGACCGTTGGGCGGTCGACCGGGCGGTCGACCGGCAGTGGTATTTTGGCCAAATCTGCTGCCCACGGCTAGTTTCCAGATTTGCCTATAAATACCCCATTTGCAAGAGTTTTTCTCTAAGATTTTTTGTGCGAATTTTTTCACACTCTCTGGTGTTTTCAAAGCAATCAAAAGAAGTTTTTGAACTTGAATTGAACAATCATTTTGGTATTTTTGCTAGGGTTTGGAAAATCAAAGAAAGGGCTTTTGGGAAAAGATTTTGATTGAACTTCTCTATCTTGGTTTCAGTTTTTCCCAAGGATTTTTCTTTGTGATTTTGATTTCCATCCCATTGGTTTTCTCCACACTTGAGCTAAAATCTACTATCTCATTCTATAGGATTGTTGTGTGGAGAAGAAATTGTTTGTGGTTGCTTGTTGAACCACCAAGTTAAAAACTCAATCTTTGTTGGGCTTTGTGCCTTGGGTTGTATCCCTCAAGTTGTGAGGTAATCCTTGTGTTTGCTTTGTGCTAATCCCTCAAGTTGTGAGGTGATTGTTTGTTGGATTGGAGCTTGCCTCAAAGAGGAGGTTGTGGTTGTAAAGAGAGGAGTTGGGTACTCCTTGTGAGAGTTCTTTGTGGACTTGCTAGTGGATTCGAAATCCTTCGTGTGTCGAAGGCGGGGATGTAGAGCTGGGTGCTCGAACCTCGAAACACATCTTGTTGTTTGCGCTTGATCCATGACTCTCTCTCTATCTCTCTCTTTACTTTGTGCCTTGCAATTATTTATATTGTGCATTCATATTTGCTTGGCTTGGTTGTGTGTGCATCATTTGTTGATCACACTTGAGTGTAATTTGCATTAAGTTTTTAAATTCCGCATTTAGCTCATAGATTAGCCATATCACCTATTCACCCCCCCTCTAGGTGACTTTTCAATTGGTATCAGAGCTAGTGCTCCTGATATTTAGGTTTAACCACCTAGGAGTGAGATCTTGGTTTGCTAATCTTCATTTGCATTTTCATTTGCACTCATCTAGTTTGCACTCATGGATAGCCCTCCTATATTTGACCATTTTAGACTTGATACTTGGAAGGCAAATATAAGTAGGCATTTAAAATCACTAGGTCATCTAGTTTATCAAGCCTCCACTATGGAATCATTCCCTAATAGTAGCAAGCATAAAAAGGCTAATGCACTAGCACTTAGAGCACTTAGAGCATCTCTCAATGAACATCTTTTACCGGTTTTTGATCGTTATGATTCGGCTTTTGCAGTTTGGAGCATATTGACTTCTCCCGAGCTTCCAAGGATTATCAACAAGATGAGGAGATCTAAGAGAGAAAAGTCCGAAGAGCATTGCTTCATGGTCCAAGGGAATAACTCCCTTGAGGTACAATCGGACACTCAATTAGATGATACCTCTAGTTCCTATTGCCATGGTTGTTTTGAAGTTCAAACATTGAATTTGGAACTTGCTCAAAAGCTTGAAAATTTTATGGAAAAACACAATCTTTTGAAAGAAGACAACCTTGTTTTGAAAAATGAATTAAAAGATTTGTGTTCAAATTTTGAATTGGTTTTGCAAAAAAAAGGAAGAGATTGCAAGTGAACGTGACTCACTTAAATCTCAACTTGACCTTGCCCTTAAAGAAATTGAAGGTTTAAAAAGCAAAAATGATTGTGATGATATTTGAAGCACAATGAGATTTTATCTTCAAAATTGGATTTCACTTTTAAAGATAATCTTGTTTGAAAAATAAAATTGATTCAATTACAAAAGAATTGGATTTGGTTTTAAAGAAAAATGAATCTTTGAAAATTGAAATTGATTCTCATGTTTGTCATGCTAGTGTAGCTTCTTGTTCTAGCACACCTATTGCATGCTCCACTTTATCTTCCACTATTGATAATGATATAAATGTTTTGTAGATGAGTGTTGATAGTTTGGGCTCCACTTTGAGCCAATGTGCTTTAAATCATACACGTTTGGAAACCTTGGTTCGCAAGAAACAAGGTCCATCTTGCATGCACACCCAACACGGCATACACATGCTTTCCACGGACACAAACATGACATGTATGCTCATGTGTACACATGTACACATTGTGGCCGAAAAGGCCATCTTGCTAGATTTTGTTATGATCGTATTTATCATGAAAATTTAGCAACTAATCTTGTTTGGGTTAGAAAAGAAACTAACCCCTATGGACCCAAAAGAAAATGGGTACCAAAGACCACCTCTATACTTTTTGATGTAGGTGGGAGCTCTCGCATCACGTGAGAGTATTGGTGCCTTGAGGTGGATGCGTTCTAAGCCTAAAAGAGAACCATTTGGATGCTTCACTCTCAAGGGGATTTGGTGGAGAGGACCACCATTGGTTTGGAGAACTAGAGATGCACCTTCATCGGTTTTGGTATCATTCTCTAACTCCCATTTTTCTTTGCATGTTTTTCATGTTCATCTTTCTATGGCATGTATTGTTTTATTGTTCATTATGCTTATGTCATGTTGATTAGATTAGTGTTATACATGTTTAGTTACTTGAGCACCCATGTTTCATATGGATCTATATTTAGTGTTCTCACCTTGTTTAGAACTAACATGTATGCCCTAGATCTAATGCACATGCATATGCATTATGACCATTTGGATGTTTATGATTGTATGATGTTTTGTTTTGATGACTCATGTTTTATTGTTTCATGATTAGTATGATATTTGTCATGTTTATTAGACCTATGCTTTACATGATTAGTTGTTGAGACACCCATGTTTAGTATGGACTCATATTTTGTGTTCTCTTTATATTTAGCTATCATGTTAATCATAGATCTTATGCACATGTCTTTGTCATGCTAATCATATGGTTGACTATGACTTTGTTTTTAATAATTCATGTTTTTGATTATTATGATCATGTTGATTGATGACCCGTTTTATACTTCATGTTTTGACTACTTGCTTGAATGATTGTTTTCATTAAAACTAGGATTTATACTTGCACAACTAGTGAACTACAAATAGACCTTTATATATGTTTGTGCTTAAACGCTCATTTGTATTCACTTGATGTACTAGTATTGTCTAGTTTTGATGATTCTTGCATTTGACTTGTATTCACCATTTTACATGTTTTGTTTTAACTTCATGTATATGTCTATCTTGTCCAAACCATTGAGTATACATGTACATCCTTGAGCCACGTGCCTTCATGCATATACTTTTGTGGACTCATTATGTTTAGGATATGTATGTATACTTTAGTTTGTACATGACATACATATGCCTTGAAGTTTAAATCATTGTGATGATTTCCATGTTTGATTGTAATTTCATATTTTAAGAAATTCGATATTGAGCTTGATTGTCCATTTTTCATGTTGATATGTTTCTCACAACACTTGTACACTCACCTTATTTAATGTTTTCTCATGACTTAGTTTTCATGAGTACAAATTGTGCTATATGGATTTTGAGTGTTTTAGTGCCATGTGGTTTACATGTGTCTTCATGAAAAATATTGTTTGTTATTCCTTATTTGAAGAATCTCATACTAGTTGATTCATATAACTAGTTGTGATATTCTTCCTTGGTAGTAGTTTTCAAACATACTATATTTGTAAACCTATTTTTGAAAACCCCTACCATAAAAGGGTGGTTGGATGGGAGATCATGTTCATGTTTACTTTAAAATGAAAACCATTTGATACTTGAACCATGATTGGGAGGTATATAGGAATATGAGATATACACTTGATCTTATTGTTGTTTCAATTGGTATCATTGAATTCTTTCAATTGGTATCAATCTTGACATTTCTGTATACTCATATATTTGTGTGTATGTATGATTTCATTTTAAAGAATATCAATTTCAATTGGTATCTATCTTATCATACATATATATGTTTTAGTTGTGCTTACTATATCCCTATATCTTTAAGCACAAATCTTGTTTATGATGATAAGCTTGAGCTTCAACTTTGTTTCAATTGATTTAGTTTTCAATTGGTATCCTTATTCGAGCCTTATCATAGTTTTTATTGGTATTTCATAAAGGGGGAGAAAATCTCGTAATTTCATCTTTTCAATTGGTATTTAGTTTTCCACTCCCATACTTTATGATAGAGAATAATAATTTCAATTGGCAATAGTTTCAATTGTTATCAAAATCAAATGTGTTTATATGTTCAATACTTTGGTATTAAAGATCTATGTTTATTTTCTATTGATATCAACATTTATGTTTAGAAATTCAAAATTTGTTATGTTTAATTTCAATTGATATCTAGATTGTTTATTTACAATTGATATGATGATTGTTTACTTATCAATTGGTATCAAGATTTTTATTTTTCAATTGGTATAGTTTCATTTTTAATTGGTATCAATATGCACTCCCTTGACACATTTTCTTCTAATTGGTATCACATTTGAGTTTAGACAAAAAGGGGAAGAACATCCCTTGTTTTGATTCCTTGTTCTGAATATAAAAAGAATATGCTTTCATTAGTTTTGTTTTATAAACCCCTTTGTTGATGATTGACAAAAAGGGGGAGAAGAATTTGAGTTTATATGCATGTTTGTTTCATGCATGTTTGTTTCATGTTTGCATATGCATGTTTTATGTTTTTAATGTTTTTATTAAGTTCAATTGATATCCAAAGCATTATTTAAAGAACATATTTAGTTTGCTTAGTTTTGGTATCAAGAGCTTCTAAAAGAGATCATGAGTTTTGTTTTGCATATATTGTGTTTAATTGGTATCTAGAGCATGTTATGTTTAGTTTAATCGGTATCAAGAGCATGTTTATTTTTTTTAAGATTTTCATTGGTATCAAGAGCATGTTTAATTGTTTTTGCTAATTATTGGTATCAAGAGCATGTTTATTTGTTTTTGATAATTGGTATCTAGAACATGTTTATTTGTTTTATAATTTCATTGGTATCTAGAGCCATTTATTAGTTGTTTATCCTATGCATGAGTTAAGGGGGAGCTTCTTTGAAGCTTAACTTTAATCCATGCATATATAACTCCATGAGTTTTGTCATCATCAAAAAGGGGAGATTGTTGGCCCAAAGGCCTTCCACTCTAGTTTTGATGATGATTAACTCATGTAGTTATGTGTACTAATAATCTTGTGATTTTAGTTTCAGATCATTAGTCAAGTTATTAGTAGGAGATTAGCTTCAACAAGATGATTTGGAAGCCACCCACATGTTGATTCAAGAGCCCAAGCGTCAAAGATCATATATAGCACTTGCTCAGTGGATCAAAGTGTTTTGGATCGAGTCGGCTTGGAGATTGCGCTCTACAAGAAGACATCGGTACCATAGTTTAGTTTTGGGTTTAGATCCTAATTGTAAAGATTAGAATAGTATGATAAGCTCAAGTTCACAACACACACGTATCATGTTTTGGTTTTCGGTTTTTGGTTTAACCGATCTTGGTTTGCATGAATAGATATTATATCAAAACAAGTTTACATGGTTTAATGTATATTAGATTTGTTCTATATACATGCATGCTTCAACTCTTAGACAAACTTACTTTGATATACCTATTTCATGAGTTTTAGGTTTTGTGTTTTAACAATACTTAATTTTGGAATTAAGGACAAAAACTATGATATGTATATGTTTCATGTATATTGGATTTCTATCCATATGCATCATGTTTCAAAATGTTTAAATATCATGTTTTTATATTTGGATGAGTTTTAGACAAAATGTATTTTCTATTCAAGAATCCAAGTTTTAGAAAATACAAGGTTTGGTTTTTGGTAAAAATGAAAAGACATAAAAATAGTTTTAATTGCTTGATATTTGAGTCAAAACTTTTATCACATGTTTATATATCAATACAATTTGACAAAACTATTTTTGGGGATTTTTAGTAGTTTATAAGAATTTATTGGATATTTATTTCCCCAGATTTCTGACCTGTTTTGGTGTCTGCCAGGCTGATCGGTCGACCGGTACGGTCGACCGCATGTAGCCGGTCGACCGTATGGGTCGACCGACGTGCACAGAAACGTGCACGCTGGCTACACCTTTAGCCGGTCGACAGTGCCGGTCGGCCGACTGAGAGCAGGCTTGCTCTCTGTTTGTTTGGGTCGACCGGGCGGTCGACCGCTAGCGCCAACGGGTCAAAAATTGACCGTTGGGCGGTCGACCGGGCGGTCGACCGGCAGTGGTATTTTGGCCAAATCTGCTGCCAACGGCTAGTTTCCAGATTTGCCTATAAATACCCCATTTGCAAGAGTTTTTCTCTAAGATTTTTTGTGCAAAATTTTCCACACTCTCTGGTGTTTTCAAAACAATCAAAAGAAGTTTTTGAACTTGAATTGAACAATCATTTTGGTGTTTTTGCTAGGGTTTGGAAAATCAAAGAAAGGGCTTTTGGGAAAAGATTTTGATTGAACTTCTCTATCTTGGTTTTAGTTTTTCCCAAGGATTTTTCTTTGTGATTTTGATTTCCATCCCATTGGTTTTCTCCACACTTGAGCTAAAATCTATTATCTCATTCTATAGGATTGTTGTGTGGGAGAAGAAATTGTTTGTGGTTGCTTGTTGAACCACCAAGTTAAAAACCCAATCTTTGTTGGGCTTTGTGCCTTGGGTTGTATCCCTCAAGTTGTGAGGTGATCCTTGTGTTTGCTTTGTGCTAATCCCTCAAGTTGTGAGGTGATTGTTTGTTGGATTGGAGCTTGCCTCAAAGAGGAGGTTGTGGTTGTAAAGAGAGGAGTTGGGTACTCCTTGTGGGAGTTCTTTGTGGACTTGCTAGTGGATTCGAAATCCTTCGTGTGTCGAAGGCGGGGATGTAGAGCTGGGTGCTCGAACCTCGAAACACATCTTGTTGTTTGCGCTTGATCCATTGACTCTCTCTATCTCTCTCTTTACTTTGTGCCTTGCAATTATTTATATTGTGCATTCATATTTGCTTGGCTTGGTTGTGTGTGCATCATTTGTTGATCACACTTGAGTGTAATTTGCATTAAGTTTTTAAATTCTGCATTTAGCTCATAGATTAGCCATATCACCTATTCACCCCCCTCTAGGTGACTTTTCATACCTAATGCATATCTAAGATTCTCAGACAAAGACCCCTGTGCCTCACACATAAAATAAAAAAAAATCACTAATTAAGCTGAATACATGTGCCTCAAGAAGCATAAGTATTCACGACTAAAGGTGATTGTATAAATAAAGTTCTTAGTTTTGTGGCCTAATTCACTCGAATCCTTAAGTCCGTGGGGGTGTTTTCTCACCTGGTGCCCTAAAACCGACCGGTTTGGGAGTCATCGACTTTAAGTTCGCTACATGGGTGGATTAGAAAGCCTAAGAAAACTAAGAAATATTACTTATATATGTACTAACGCATCTAATAGTCAATTAGTTAGGTACGAGGGCCTCAAGAAGCCTCATGCTTACACGAAAGAAAATTAGATGAGTTATACATATTAAAAGAAAAAAGAAAAAAATAACAATAAAGAGGCATGAGAGTCCAAGTTAAGGAACTTCTAGTAAAAATTCACAAGGATGCATATGACTTAGGGTAACGAAAAAGACTATACAAACATTCAATTTTGACCCTTACCTAAAAAGGAAAACAATTTACTATATAAAGACTAGGTTTAAGAATGAATAAAAATGAGGATCCTAAAAACTTATAGATTACTTAGTCTTTTCAAAAGTATTTCAAATATTTTCCTTTTTATGGATTTTGTGGGTGTAATCCGCTGAAAACCCGCACGAGACAACACTCGTCCTTTAGGGTAACCTAGGGGTTTAACGGCTTGTTGCACATGCTAAGTGCAACCGTGATTCCTACGAAAGTGAGTTAGCTAGTTAGTTTTTCTCTTTTGATTTTTACTCGAGGACGAGCAAAAAGATAAGTGTGGGGGTGTGATTGGTAGTGAAAAATGCATAATTGTCATCATATTTACCATCATATTTTCATATTTATTCATATAATTCTGCACATTTACTAATATTTTGTTATTTAATGTGTGCAGGCCTTGAGTATTGAATTAAATAAAGAATTAAAGCTTAAAGAAGCCCAAAAGCCCATGTTTAAAGCCCAAAGCAAAAGTTACAATTATCAAATGTCAAAGTTGCAATTACTGAGGGCAATAGTTGCAAATACCAAAAGAAGAGGGAAGGATTGACTTCTATTCAACCCTAAATACTTGCAGGATGAAGATAAAAGGAGAAGAGTGCAAAGATAAAAATTCAAAAAAATTCGGATTCAGACTGTACACATTTTAGTATTCAGATCATAACTTTTACTATAGATATTCAAATCCAATGATTCAAGATGCTCTAGAAAGAAAACTTGAAGACCTACAACTCTTATGTTGATAAAACTTTCCAATTCAGTCAGCAGATAAGCCAATTTCGGTGATCAACATGATAATAAGTTGCAGAACAGATTTGAACTTCTATGGATAAGTGCCACAAGTCTGGAGATAAGATTTTTTGGGAGAGTCGTACCGGGACTCTACATCTTCCAGCTCCTATAAATACCCCTGCAGAGCAACAGAAAAAAAGTACAGAAAATACAGAGCAAAAATCTAGGGTTTTAGGCTAACTTGTAATTTAGGTTAGGTTTATTTTCGTTTTCTTTTGTAATTTTTGTAACTGAGAGAAGAGGATGCTTTCATGGAGGAAGGAGTTCATACTTGTACTGAGGTGACATCGGTGTAAGTCTTACTTTTCCTCCATTGTTAATAAAATCTGCTCAAAGTTTGTCTTTATTTCTATTCTTGTTTTGTTTCTTTTATTCATGTTTTATCCTTGTTTTCATCTTCTATTCTTGTTGTGTTGTTTCTCTCTCTGATGACTTGCATACCATGAGATCCGATCGCTTTGAGACTGCCTAGCCAAAGAAGTGCCCTTGATGGCCTATGGAGATGAACAAGCCTTCTCTTTAGTTTGTCTTTTCTTTTCGTAGTGTAGATCGCGAAGGTGGAAGATCCTATACGCCATACTTGAATGCCTTCCAAGATAAGGTAAGTCGTTGCAACAGAGTAAAGGTAAGCAGGGCAGAAGAGGTAGGTATGTGTTTAATTTTCTTTCTTTTATTTCTTTAGTATAGATCACCACATCTTTCACATCTTTCCAATTTCTTTCTCAACTCATTGTAAATACCATTGTAAATAATAAAAATAAATAAAAAAGAGATAACTTACTTAAACGCTTCCATTGCTAGTCCCTCCCTGAGGATCACGACCCGCATAGCCATTGCTACAGCGGATAGCATTGAGACTGAGAACTCTACAACTCAATCTTTTTCTTTATAAATTCTCAATTTCAATCAGTGATCTTGTATTTTCAGAATTTTATAGCAGTTAACAGTGATTAGTGCACTGTTGTGATTGGTGACTCTATATCTTCAGCATTCAGATGTCAATTATTAGTTGTCAGTTATTCAGTTGTCAGATATCAGCTTTAGTAATATCAGTTTTAGTTGGAGATATTCAGTTATTAATACACGTTAATAATACTTATATTATTGCTTGTTAATAAAAGACATCATAACCCGGGGAAAAGATATAATTACCTGATAATGCATGTCGTGTATTTTGGAAGGACTTGTGATAGTATACCGAGTTGTGAGTTCCACCATGGGGAACCAAGGTAGTACTGGCTACCTAATTATTAAGTTGTCAGTTATCAGGACTATGCCCAGACTACGACACCACACCAGTTATTCTTTCGTGTGAGGTTGTGATCTTAGTTATTAGGGTCTTGCGGTCTATCCTGGTTCAGTACCAGTAATATTAGATTGTACTACCGGGCATGCACGACACCCTTTCTAAAACACATGCACTACATTGGCAGTCAGTTACACAAATGATAAACTTATTTGATATGTGAAAAAAACAGTTGTGACATGGACGCGGCTAAGGACCACATTAGGTAGGTTAATGATAACCAACTTGATTAGAGACATATGCTAGGTTACACATCTCTTTGATATCAGTCGTTGTTTTATAATTATGAGTTATCTTTAATTTGTAGCTTTATTCCGGTTATTAGTTAGTATATTTTAGTTACATTTTTATACACGCTGCTTTTATCCTGTTGTTTCATACTTGTACAGTGGTATGTATACACTGTTATATGTACGTGCGCCATTTCTTCATTTTACCACCCATTAGGTCGCTTTCTAACGACCCTAGATTTGCTCATCCAGGGATTCAATGTTTTATTTTATTGGTCAGGTGTTGATGAGCTCGTATGCATTATGAGAAGCCAGTGTTTCTCTCTTCATGATTACCAGTGCTCTTGTATTCCTATTATTGAAAAACACCTAGAGGGGGTGAATAGGTGTTTAAGCTTATCAAATGCACTTTTAAAAATTAGTTAAGATGTATGATGCAAGCGGTCACTCAAAATAAGAAATTGAAGTCGAATTCCCGGTGAGGGGCTCTAGAACTTCTCCTCTTTGACTCCTCTAGATGATGAGTTGAGGTGCTTAATTGCTTCCTTATTGATATGAGTATGGACTGAACATGCAAGAAAATGAAATGAATGCAATATTGAAAAACAAGACAAATAATATCACAAGTATTAGAACGTAAAGTAACAAAGAGCAAGGGGAAATCAATCACAAACACAAGAGAATTTGTTTCGAGGTCGAGCCACTACTCTACGTCCCCGCCTTCACCACTATGAAGGATTTCTACTATATCCACAAAGAAAACTTCCACACAGGAACCTTACACCCAAGGGATTACAACTTGGTGTACTCAAGACCGGGGTACCCAACTCTAACAATATTATCCTCCACACAAGAGGAATCACAACTCAATGAAATACAAGTCACTTGGTAATTTAGGAAGACCATAAACACTCTCTTACAACTTCTTATAGAGTGGAGTATGATTTTAGGCTCAAGAAGCTAAGTGAGAGAAGAAAATCAGTTGAAGAGATTTTAAAGACTTAAAAACCAACTGAAAAACTTTTGAAAAAGAACTTAGAAATGGAAAGTAATGAAACACTTCTCTCTTGAAAACACTTGAAACTTGAATATTTTCTTATTGAAAAACTAAAACCCATGACCTCTATTTATAGACAAAGAATAAATGACATTCATAAGTGATACTGGGTCATTAGGGGTGAGTTTAACCACTTGAAAACAAAAAATAGCCGTTGGAACCCAAAAAAACCCATAAAAAATAAAACAGATCCAAAATAGAGTCGTTGTGCCACTCTGGACATCTGCCGGTCGACCGACACGTCACTAAGAATATAGTTGTTGGCTCCGGTCGACCGCCCGATCGACTGCAGGTCATTTTAAAAAAGAAAATTTGAAGTGCAGGTCGACCGGGCCGGTCGACCGGCATAAACAGAGAGTAAGGCCCATGTAGTCGGTCGACCGATCTGTCGACCGCAGGGGTTGACGATTGACCGACCTGGTCGACCGACAAACGTGCACGCCCACAGCCAAAAAGCCCGGTCGACCGACCGGTCGACCGTTTTGGCCTGAAACAGCTACGGTCGACCGGCCGGTTGACCGTTATGGCCTGAAATAGATTTAAAACATATTTTTTAAACTTTGAAATATTTTTAAATTATTTTGAATTGGTTTGAGGGTAATGTAGCATAGTATAAGAGATAAAATATATGTTCTAAACTTGATATAAAAATTTGAAAAATTATGAAACATGTATTAATATCAAACATGCAACAAAATTAATACTATCCAAAACTTGTATTTTTGAAAAGTGTATTTTTGTGTGTGTAACTTCTTGAGGACATCTATCATATCCTTACTATTTAACATGCTAAAATCTTACATGGGTTTAGGTGACTACAAAATTTTCAATCGGGCTTTTCCATTTGCATCGTTGAGTTACATGAATTCTTGATCCCGTATTTGAGTCATCTTGAGTCAACACCACCTTCCTTTAAGGGAAGAAACTTCTTGAATTCTTAAAATCCTGAAATAATCTTAAACACTTAAACTTGATTAGTACAAATAACTATATATGTTTTGTGATCATCAAAACTCTAAAACCGGGTGATTGTAGCCTTGGGCCAACAATCTCCCCCTTTTTGACAAAACATATGAGTTATTTTTTAAAAATGTGAAAAGGAACTTGAAAAAGCTCCCCCTCAAATCATGCTATCTATCAAGTATAAGAAAAAAAATATGTTCTTTACAAATAAAATGAACTTTACAAATTATAACAAAAATGAATTGAAAAGTATGCATGAAAAAGAAATAATAACTCAAAAGTATTTCTCCCCCTTTTTGTCATGCATCAAAAAGGGTCAAGTCAACAAAACATTTTTGAAGAGTATTTGTAAAAATCTCATGAATCCATAATATAAACATTTAATTCACCACAAATAAAAGAAAATCTATTATAATCGAGAGGTTTAGTAAAAATATCTGCAAGTTGAAAATCGGTGGAAACATAATCAATTTCAATATCACCTTTCTCATAATGATCTCTAAGAAAGTGATATCAAATGTCAATGTGCTTTATCTTACTATGTTGATTTGTATTTTCAATCATATGAAAAGTATTAGTATTATCACAAAATATCTTAATATGATCATATTGCAAATCATAGTCAAGGAGAGTATATTTCATCCAAAGGACTTGTGCACAAAAAGCCCTGGCCGCAACATACCCGCCTCGGCGGTTGAGAGGGCTACAAAATTTTTGCTTCTTGGAAGACCATGAAACAAGGCAATTTTATAGAAATTGACACGTTCCTCTAGTACTCTTCCTATCTACTCTACAACCCGCATAGTCCGCATCCGAAAAACTTGTCATGAAAAATTGTCCGATCTTCGGATACCACAAACCCATTCCAATGGTACCCTTAAGATATCTAATAATGTGTTTTATCGCAATTAAATGGGATTCTTTAGGACACGATTGAAATCTAGCACATAGACAAACACTAAACATAATATCCGGCCTACTAGCCGTTAAATATAATTATCATTCATGCTACGATAGAGTTTAATGTCTACATTTATACCTTGTTCATCCTTATCAAGTTTTGTTGTGGTAGTCATAGGAGTTTTGCTTGTCTTAGCCCCTTCAAGCCCAAATTTCTTGATTAGTTCCTTCGTATATTTGGCTTGATTTATAAAAATTCCATCACTCCTTTGCTTGATTTGGAGGTCAAGGAAGTAGTTAAGCTCGCCCATCATAGACATCTCAAATTCCTCTCTCATACATGATTCAAAATCTTTGCAAAGTATTTCATTAGTAGATCCAAATATAATATCATCAACATATATTTGAATAATAAGAATATTATTATCAACATGTTTAGTAAACAAAGTGGTATCTATTGTTCCTTTATCAAAACCATTAGAAATAAGAAATGATGAAAGTCTTTCATACCAAGCTCTAGGAGCTTGTTTTAAACCATATAAAGCTTTGTCTAGTTTGAAAACAAAATTCGGATGTATAGGATCAACAAACCCGGGGGGTTGTTCAACATACACCTCCTCTTCAATAAAATCGTTTAAAAATGCACTTTTGACATCCATTTGAAAAAGTTTAAAATCTTTATTGGAAGCAAAAGCAAGTGTTATCCGTATGGCTTCAAGCCGTGTTACGGGTACAAAGGTTTCCTCAAAATCGATACCTTCGATTTGGGTGTAATCTTGGGCCACTAACCTAGCTTTATTCCTCACAACATTGCCCGACTCATCCAACTTGTTCCTAAAAATTCATTTAGTGTCAATTGTAGGTCTATCATAGGGTTTAGGGACAAGATGCCAAACTTGGTTGCGTTCAAACTGATTGAGCTCTTCTTGCATGGCAAGCAACCAATATGAGTCGTCCTCGGCTTCAAGGATGTTCTTTGGTTTAAAATGAGAAATAAAAGCATAATGGTGACAAAGATCATGGGGTTGGAACGAATAGTTACCCCTTTTGATACATCACCTATAATGAGATCCTTGGGATGATGTGGAGTGAATCTTCAATCCTTTGGAAGTGGTTGTGTTGGTTCCACTTCAACTTCTTGAACTTCACTTTGCACATCAATGTTTGGCTTGTCTTCTTGTATAAGTGAGTCCTTCAAGGTTATCCTCTCCATGTCTTCACCTAAAGAATCTATTTCTACAACATTCTCAATAAAAATATTAGATTTCTCAAACTTTACATGTATAGATTCTTCAATAGTCATAGTGGATTTATTGAATACTCTATAGGTTTTACTGGTGTTAGAGTAACCAACAAAAATAGCTTCATAAGATTTTCCATCAAACTTACCTAAATTATCTTTAGTAGTTAAAACAAACATTTACAACCAAAATTTTAAAATAAGAAACATTTGATTTTTCTTGAATAGTAAATTTCGAAAGAAGTTTTAGAAGAGTTTTTGCAAAAGAAAACCCTATTTGATAACAAGATGTGTTTACGGCCTCGGCCCATAGGTATTGAGGGAGACCGTATTCATTTATCATAATCCTAGCCATTTCTTGTAGTGTTCGATTTTTCCTCTCAACTACTCCATTTTGTTGTGGAGTTCTAAGACAAGATAATTCATGTTTAATTCCATGTTCCTCGCAGTAAGTGATAAAGAATTGACTATTGAATTCACCACCTCTATCACTCCTTATTCATAAAATTGAAGAATCTTTTTCCTTTTCACTCTTTTTCTAAACATTTGAAAATGTGAAAAGGCTTGATTGTTATGTTCTAAAAAGAAAACCCAAGTAAAACGAGAAAAATCATCAACCAATACAAAAGTAAAATGATTCCCACTTAGACTTTTGGTTTTAGTAGGACCAAACAAATCTATATGAATTAACTCCAAGGGTCATGATGTCATGATATCCTTGATGGATTTGAAAGAGGACTTAGTTTATTTTCTAAGTTGGCACGCATCGCAAATGTGGTCCTTTTCAAATTTCAAATAAGGAATACCTTTCATCTCTTCCTTGTTATTTATTCTAGATAGATGGTCAAATAAAATATGGCCTGGTCTCCTTTGCCGTAACCAAGAGTCATCATTGAAGCCATTCAAACATGTGGCATTGCATTGTATATTAGACATATCAATCACGTATACATTATTTTCACGAAATCTGGAAAGTATACATGCATTAGTTTGTCTATCAAATACATTACAAGCTAAGTCATCAAAGATCACATTAAAACCTTTATCACAAAGTTGACTAACACTCAAGAGATTATACTTGAGGCCATCAATCAAAACAACATTCTTAATCATAGGAGATGAACCAAGTTTAATGTTACCTATACCAACAATCTTTCCTTTGGAGTCATCTCCGAAGGTGACGGTGCCACCTTCATGATGTTTTGATAGGGTTGCAAAGTTATTGATATCCCATGTCATGTGCCTTGAGCAATCACTATCAAGATACTACCGCTCCCTACGTCTTTGAGCTTTGAAGTGTACCTACATCATGTAACATATTTGTTGACTTTGGTACTCAAATTTTCTTGGATCATTTAATGTTAGTATTACAAACCCATACATGATTATTTGAGGCATTTATTCTATTAAAATAAAATTTAGCCAAGTGACCCTTTTGGCCACAATAAGTGCATGCATAAATTTTACCATACATGAAGGCATGATGAGTGTGTGGAATGTGAACATGTTTGGTTTGTGTTGTGTGTTTAGCATGATGTGAGTGCAAATATTGTGACTTATGAGTATGGGTGTGTGTAGCATGCGTTTGTTTCTTTGGGATATGTTTCTTAGGAAATATAGCCTCCAATTTAGATTTGTCAAATTCACATTTCTTTAAAACTTCTCTTAAAAAGTTAATTTTATTCTTTAGGATAGAAATCTCATCTTTATCTATTTGTGAAAATTTAGCTTTACAAGAAATCTTATAAGCATCAAATCTTTTTGAGTAAAAGTAAGAGTTGAAAACAAATCATCCTTTTCTTTTGTGAGCATGAAAATTTTGTGGTTGAGAGTTTCATTTTCCTTTTTTATTTTCAAACATTTATTTTTAAGAAAATCATAATTGTGAGATAATTCTTCAAAAGCTTCTCCTAATTCATCCATGGATAATTCACAATCTTCAAAAGATGATTCGGGGATTACCTTAATTGTGTTATCATTAGTCATGAAACACATGTGAGCCGTGTTAACTTCTTCGTCGGATTCACTCTCCGAATCCCAAGTAGTCTTTAAAGTCTTGTTTTTGTATGACTTCTTGGAGGTGGAGGGTTTGCTCTTATTTTTCGAACATTCTGCAACGATGTGCCCCAGTTTCCGACAATTGAAACAAATGATCTTCTTTTCTTCCTTTTCTTGCCATCTTATTCTATTTTGAAATTTTGCTTTGTTGTACATTCTCTAAACATTCTTCACAAGTAGAGAGATCTTCATCATCCTCTTCTTCATCATCTTCTCGGAGAAGGTGGAAGAGCTTTTGAAAGCGATTACTTTCTTCTTAAGAGGAGCCATCTCTTCTCTAGTCTTTTTTTCCATCTCATGGGTCTTAAGGTTGCCTATAAGACCAATGAGCTCCATTCCTCCTTGTCATTAAGCTCATCTAAGGTTGTAGCATTGACTTCCCAAGATGGGGGGAGTGAACGAATGATCTTCGTCATCTTTTGATCGTTGTCAATACCGTCACCTAAGGAAGCATGACCTTAGTTATTTTTGTAAATTTTGTAACCATATAATCAATGGACTCATTTTCTTGCATGGTCAAGTTTTCATATTGGGAACGTAAGAGGTCAATTTTATCCCTCTTTACTTGTGATGTTCCTTCATGAGTGACTAAAAGATGAGTCCAAATCTCATATGCGGATTTGCAGTGTATGACTCTAACAATATCATCATCATTAAGAGCTTGAAGTAAGGCATAGTGTGCCCTAGCATTTGCATCAAACATTTTTGTCGTAATATCGGACCAAGTGTCCTCGTCGCCAAGGGGTGCGCTAAAAGGTTTAGTCACCACTTTGACAACCCGGCTTCCTAAGGATTGCAACCTTCCATGTGGGAAAATTAAGGCCATCAAACTTGGGTGGGGTCTTAATACATTCGGCCATCTTTACTAATGTGTATGAGGATGAAATATGAAAAAGATGATTAGCAATTAAGGATCTCTCTAAGGTTGTTAAGCCAAGAAACTAGAGACCAAAGTTCTGATACTAATTGAAAAACACCTAGAGGGGGGTGAATAGGTGTTTATCCTAATCAAATGCACTTTTAAAAACTAGTTAAGATGTATGATGCAAGCGATCACTCAAAATAAGAAATTGAAGTCGAATTCCCGATGAGGGGCTCTAGAACTTCTCCTCTTTGATTCCTCTAGATGATGAGTTGAGGTGCTTAATTGCTTCCTTGTTGATATGAATATGGACCGAACATGTAAGAAGATGAAATGAATGCAATATTGAAAAACAAGACAAATAGTATCACAAGTATAAGAATGTAAAGCAACAAAGAGCAAGAGAAAATCAATCACAAACACAAGAGAATTTATTTCGAGATTCGAGCCACTGCTCTACGTCCCCGCCTTCACCACTATGAAGGATTTTCACTATATCCACAAAGAAAACTTTCACACAGGAACATTACACCCAAGGGATTACAACTTGGTCTACTCAAGACCGGAGTACCCAACTCCAACTATATTATCCTCCACACAAGAGGAATCACAACTCAATAGAATACAAGTCACTTGGTGATTTAGGAAGACCACAAATACTCTCTTACAACTTCTTATAGAGTGGAGTATGATTTTAGGCTCAAGAAGCTAAGTGAGAGAAGAAAATCAATTGAAGAGATTTTAAAGACTTAAAAAACAACTGAAAAACTTTTGAAAAAGAAGAACTTAGAAATGGAAAGCAATGAAACACTTCTCTCTTGAAAACACTTGAAACTTGGATATTTTTCTTATTGAAAAACTAAAACCCATGATCTCTATTTATAGGTAAAGAATAAATAACATTCATAAGTGATACTGGGTCATTAGGGGCGAGTTTAACCACTTGGAAACAAAAAATAGCTGTCGAAACCCATAAAACAAAACAGATCCAAAATAGAGCCGTTGTGCCAGTTTGGACGTCTGCGGTTGATGGCCGGTTGACCGGCACATCACTAAGAATATAGTCGTTGGCTCCGATCGACCGCCCGGTCGACTGCAGGTCATTTTAAAAAAGAAAATTTTGAATTGTCGGTCGACCGGGCCTGTCGACCGGTACAAACAGAGAGTAAGGCCCATGCAGTCGGTCGACCGCAGGGGTTGACGGTCGACCGACCCGGTCGATCGACAAACGTGCACAGACGTGCACGGTCACGGCCAAAAGGCCCGGTCGACTGACCGGTCGACCGTTTTGGCCTGAAACAGCTACGGTCGACCGATCGGTTGACCGTTATGGCCTGAAATAGATTTAAAACAGATTTTTGAACTTTAAAATATTTTTAAAATATTTTGAATTGGTTTGAGGGTTATGTAGCATAGTATAGGAGATAAAATACATGTTCTAAACTTGATATAAAAATTTGAAAAATTATGAAATATGTATTAATACCAAACATGCAACAAAACTAATACTACCAAAAACTTTTATTTTTGAAAAGTGTATTTTTTTGTGTGTAACTTCTTGAGCACATTTATCATATCCTTACTCTTTAACATGCTAAAATCTTACAAGGGTCTAGGTGACTATAAGATCTTCAATCAGATTTTTCCATTTGCATCATTGAGTTACATGAATTCTTAATCCCGTATTTGAGTCGTCTTGAGTCAACACCACCTTCTTTTAGGGGAAGAAACTTCTTGAATTCTTAGAACCCAAAATAATCTTAAACACTTAAACTTGATTAGAACAAATAACTATATATGTTTTGTGATCATCAAAACTCTAAAACCGGGTGATTGTAACCTTAGGCCAACAGTTATTTCCTTGATTCTCATATATCTGACTTAGTCGTCATTCCATTTCTGCATTCTTATATTATATGTGTGGACATTTATATATGCTATTGCAGTGATCTTGATTTATTATAGTAAATTTATATAGCTTGTTCGGGTTACTTAAGGCTTAGCACGTATACGTGAGCTATTCTCCTTGCGTATAAGTGTCGCCGACTCTTATCGCGTTTCCGCTCGTATCTTGGAAAGTGAGGTGTGACATGATTTTCTTGGTATCATAACCTAGGTTTTTGACTTGCGACTGCACTTTTGACTTTTGCTTTTCACAAGGAGACCTAGTTCTTATCGGTAACTTGAAACAAGTTATATTTACACTATGATTTTGAGTCCACTTGAAAATCGATCGTTCTTCCTTTGTATATCTATCTCTTGAATTATTTTGGTGTTCCGGACCCCAACATCACTTCTAGAGTGAGCTGGATTTCCATCTTGATTTTCATTCTTCTTCTCGATTCTATTTTCCTGATTTTAACTCTTTGAATTTGTTACTCCATTTTGAAGCCAGTAGCAGAGCGCAGTGGAATCGTGATGCCACTGAGTAGCGACATGGAAGCAAGAAGGCATCATCAACAATCAATATTAGTGTATTCTCTTGATTCCTCGACTTTTTAAATATTAATAGTAATTATAAGTTTTTAGAAAACAAATGCATAAATATTACTCGCAACTTAACCTTTTACAAGATTTATATACAAAAATAACATTTTGAGGGTTTATATACAAATTCAAATTTGAAGGGTATATATTAAAGGTACTTTTGTCATTTTTACAAAAAATTGTAACTGTAGAGTTATTATTGCAAACACTTTAAAATTAAAGGATGCACACGCAAATAGAGTAGGGGTGCCAATTGGGCCGACCCTGCCCGGCAACCCGCACGGGCCCGGCCCAGGTCCGGCTCCCCACGGGTCAGACCCGACTCTGGGTAAACTGGCCCACGGCCCGGGTGGGCCGTGCCTAGCCCGGCCTCGCCATGTGCCCGTCACGTGCCAGGATCGAGCTGGCATGGCCCTGCCCGCCTCCTCAGTCCGCCACCATGCGCCGCCCCTCCCTCTGCCGCCACTGTCGCGTCCGCCACCGCCCCCTCCGCTGCCACTCCACCCTCCGCTCGCGTCGCCGCCACCCCGTTCGCCACAGTCACCGCCCGCCCCTCCCCCTACCACCTCGCCCGCCACCTTCGTCGCCCCTCCCCCTCCCCCGCTTTCAGCCTCCCCTCGCCCGCTGATTGATTTTTTTTACTTGTACAGAAAAATACAGAATTTCAAAAATGATAATAGATAGTGCAAGATACTCAATGCTATCGCTATAACAAGTGGTTATGTGGGTGGTAATCCACAAGGAGGGACTAGCGATGGAAGTGTGTTGTAAGTTCTCTTTTAATTTATTAAAAATGGTTAAAAGTTCTTCTTTGTTCTTAAAAAGAAAAGGAAAAAGAATATACTGTTAAGTTAAGAAGAAAGTGGAAGATAGAGAAGATGGAGAAAATAGAAAATGAGTTTATAAAAAAAGTGAAAATAATAAATAGAAGAGAGTTGTGATTGGTGTTAATTGAAACTAAAGATTAAAAGAAAAGAAGAAAAACCCTAAATGTACTTACTTATCTCTTTCGGTTGATGACTTATCTTGAATACTTGGCGATGACTTATCTCGTCTTGAAGGCGAGCAAAGTATGGCAAATAGGATCTTCCTCGTTCTCAGTCTTAAACTATGAATTTAAGTACAAGCAGAAATTAAATAGAACCGGCTATCCATCACCATAAGCCATCAGGGGCACTTGTAATGACAAGACAGGTTCGATGCTATGGTTTCATTTGGATTATCATCAAAACTCGATAATAGAAGAGTAAGAGAAGAAGAAGAACATAAAAAACATAACTTTGATTCGATTCAAATAATAATGAAAGATAAGAAGACTTAGTTAATTTTATGGCCTTGTAAATCTCAGTTGCTATCTAATTACATTACAATTTTTTTCATAATTAATATTTATTTTAATATTAATTTACAGTCAAATTTGTAGTCAGTTTTGACACTTTTACTTTTACATTACCAATCAAACACTAAAAAAGATATACTTTTTCAATTACACTTCTTCAGTATCATTCAAACATCAAGGGGCGGTTACCACATGCTCTCGTGTCAGCCTCTCCACAGACGCCCACTTCAGAACACGCAAGACTTACCCCCTCATGTAAACCTGGGACCCACGGGTCTTCTTGCCCCGCTGGGTTGAGCGCTGCTCCTTCCTTCCCTCAGCGTGTCGTCTTTTCGTCCACAACATTTATCCACTCGGACCACTCCCCATGCTCTGCTTAAAAATCCCAGACTCCCTCCCATCCTTGAACCCTCTCGTCTCCTAATGGCACCTGCCGTAATTTCCCCAACCCCCGCCCCCGTCAACCCCGGCCGGATCCGGGTCATCAACCACGGCGGATCCGTACCCGGATCCAAACCCGGCCCCATCGTCTACTGGATGTTCCGCGACCAGCGCTCCTCCGACAACTGGGCCCTCATCCACGCCCTCCGCCTCTCTGCCGCCTCCTCCGCCCCCGTCGCCGTCGCCTTCAACCTCTTCCACCGCTTTCTCGGGGCCCACGCCCGCCAGCTCGGGTTCATGCTCCGCGGCCTCCGCCAGCTCTCCGTCAAGCTCAGAGCCCTTAACATCCCTTTCTTCCTCTTTCGCGGTGACGCCGTCGACACGATCCCCAAATTCGTCGAAGATTGCGGGGCTTCGGTGCTGGTCACCGATTTCTCGCCGCTGCGGCCGGTGAGGGAGTGGAAGGAGGAGATCGTGAGGCGCGTGGGGCCCGGCGTGGGGGTGCACGAGGTGGATGCGCACAATGTGGTGCCAGTCTGGGCGGCGTCGGCGAAGTTGCAATACAGCGCGAAGACGATCAGGTCGAAAATTCATCAGCTGCTGCCGGAGTATCTCGTCCAGTTTCCGGAGGTTTTGGGTAGCGAGGTTGAGTGGACAGCTGCTCAGCCGCCGGAGATCGATTGGGATGCGCTCATAGCTGAAGCCCTAAGGTATACCATTTCCTTTTTCTTTTCGTTTCAAAAGTGATCATATTAAAAAAAAAAACTTTTCAAGCTCAAAAGTGTTTAAGCAATGCAGCCCTTCACTTTCAAGGTTAGGGTTGGCAACTTGCATAGGTGGAGATTTTTGAGGTTGTAGCTCGAATTGGGTTTATAAGCATTCATGTTTAAAAAAAGGCAGTAAAAACAAATAAAAAAAATCCCACACAGGAAAGAGAGAGGACGGATATATTGTTAAGTATGCTTAAGTTAAATAGAAACATTAATCATCATTGTACTGAAAATGGTTTAGCTATCCAAGTGTTGTTTGAAATTAGATAGAAGAAAAGGGAAAGATTTCAGAGGATGAAGAAAGGGTGTTACTTTTATTCTTTTATTTTGATAAAAAATAAAATGGTTTCATGTGTGTGGAAGATCAAGAACAGACTAGAAGTGAGGTAAATGACATTGAGTATGAAAGGTTATGGGTTTTTTATTTTAAGAACATGAAAAATGGTCCATTGGTGATGAATTATTTGGATGTGACAATAACATGGAACTACACTTAGTTCTCTGAAACAAAGTGGTTTCACTAATATCTTTTATGATTTCTAAGTAAATGATAATCTCTGCGGGTATTTTATAAACAGTTCATTGAGAAATAAAATATCCCTTTTACTTTCATGTTTATTGCTTGCACTCTCCAACCCTTCCCAACCGCCACCAACACAAAGAAGAATGCCAGTATGTCGGTCAACCAACTTTAGATTTCCATTTTATCCCGAACATGGTCGATGATGGAAGTGGGAGGTCTAAAAGTACTCACAGGTGTAACTGAGTAAGCATATAATCTCTAATTACCTATTATTTTTCCATTTTAGCTTCTGCTTTAAGCTAGAGTTTCCCCTTTTGCTGTTGTAGAAATAAAACCATCGGTAATTGAATTAGGGCTTTAAACTCTCTTTCCTTCTTATGTAAGCACATTGAGAGAAAATGATGACATTGAAAATCCAGGGGCTATTGGAAGACCTATTTGAGCTAGGAGAAGGAAAATTTAAGTTGGATTTGATTAGCAGGGAGTAATATTTTCTTTTAATAGTTTTTATTTTTTCTTCTAGGAGTTCATTTATTATTAGAATTTTTCTTTTAGGAGTTCTTTTATGATTAGGAGAAGGACATGAGTAGTACACATAATTTTTATCTATAAATATTTTTGTACAATTGTATTTGAAATGATAGGGTTATTGAAAACTTTTGAAAACTCTAAATTGTTTTTTTAAAATTTTTTGTATGCGAAGCATAAAGTGGGGGAAGCAATTTTCCTGGGTGTGAAGTCTTAAATTTAAATTTTTGTGTGCGATGCGCAGAGTGAGTGAGTTCTCAAATAGATCGATGGATAAGTAATTTGACTCATTCACATGCAGATCATGAATGCTTGGACTCTATATTATGCAAGTAGACATTTCTTTTGCTAATTTGAATTGAAGGGTGATATCAAATCGGTCTATTTTTTTGGCATCATATACATAGTTAGCACATTTGTCATAGTTAGCAGCTTCGTATCAAGTTCATCATCAATATCATCACTAATATTGTCACTATTATCAATACCAATATCATCAATAAGATAACCTTTATACTCGTCATCCATGAACTTGTTCGGAAATACCACAATGAAAGGAACATATGAGTGTTGCTAGGTATTTGACCAAACATGATCATCCATTTCCTATAGAACCTATCACTAAAATATCCCTAGAAGGGGATAGGGCTAAGTGGAGTGAAAAGGGTTTTTTATGAGATGAAAATGAAAACTATTAGCCGCACATAAGGTTTGAGAATAAGTGATTGATAAATTTATTCACCCCGAATTTTATCTTTTTCTTAATTTCCTAAATCCTTATATTAATTCATCCACAATCCCACCATGATTTCTAGTTTTCCATTCCATCCTATGCCAAATTTGGTATCAGAGCTAAATCTTCTGTTCTTCTCCATAAAATCTTAAAACCTAAAGTTAGATTTAAAACTCTTCTTTTTTCTTTCGTACTTTTTCTTTAAAAAAAGAAAAAAAAGCCTTTTAATTTTCTTCCTTCCATAGTTTTCTTTGATCAATAACAAGAAAAAAAATTAAAAAATTCATGTTGAAAATTCAAATTCCCCCGAAATTCTCTAAAATTCCCAAAACCTACCGTTCATCTTCTCCTTCCTTTATCTAACCAAAACCAAAATTTTCTTTTCTCCTCCCTCCCCTCATCTCTTTCTTTTCTTCTCCCAAGCAACACGCACAAAACCCCTCTCTCTCTCTTCAACATAGCACTTTTCGCCTCGTCGCTGATGAAACATCAACCACACCAACCCGAATTCAAATCAAACTCGCCACCACAAATACGAGTTTGAATCGAACTCGCCACCACCTCTACAGCTTCGAGTCGACTGTAGATCTTCGACAACAACCTCTAACCTCTGTTGTCAAGTACAATCAAACGCTGACAACAAACTCTCATCTCAAACTTATCAACTTCGCTGACAACCTGCAGTCGACAACCACAACTTCGACAGCCTTCAGTTGATAATCTTTAGTCGACAACCACAACTCCCTGACAGTGACCATCCTTGACCACCTCCCTCCTTCCTCAATTCCATCCCTGTTCTCAAAAGTAACAACAGGCGCCTGATCCTGACTACACCACCGCCTCTCTCTCGACTTCTCCGTCACGACAGACTTCAGCGAACACACTCCTCGACAACAAGCCAATCCAACCGACCCAATTCACTTCAGACATGTTCCTTATGAGTGGTTGAGTTCATCCTGACCCACGAGCATCCAAATCTGATCCAATCCGCAATCCTCAACACAATCCGGATCCAAATCAGATCTACAAGTTTTCTGCAGACCTGACCCCTACCCTAACCCGTTTAGATCCGACCCATTTGCAGATCCAGAACTGCTACATTAGTTTTAGTTTTTCAGTTGTTTCTCAGTCATTTTGAAGCTGATTCGATGCATTCTCAAGTCCTTGGATTCATGGGAGGTAGCTCTCTGACATAATGGACAGCAAGCTGCTGAATCAGACTATTATGGAGAACAGAGTCTCTCGAGAAGACATACATAAGTTTAGAGAAAAGAACTACTGAATGAGCTTTTATAGAAGTCAGAGCTATGCGGGAAGAGATACGTCAGGCTAGCGTATATTTGGGGAGGAAGTTAGATCTAGAGCGAGTTATGTTCGAGCGCAAGTTAAAGCCAGGTATGCTTGAGCACAAGCCAAAACTAGTTATGCCTGAGTGCAAAGGCAAAGCCAATTGAGCAAAAGTCAGGTCTAAAACTAGCCATGCCTGGGTTAAAGTTAGATCTAGACATAACTATGCCCAAGCTAAAGTCAGATCTAGATTCAAAATCAACTCTGAGTTAGGGCTAGAGGTACATCTAGAGGAAGAACGGGAGTCAGTGTCAGAATCAACTCTAGAGCTTGAGCAGAATTTAAACTTCAATCGACCTACTGACTGAGTTCGAGCTTGAACCAGAAACATTATTTGATCCAGTACCACTGATTGAGCCCAAGGTCAAACCTGAAGCAGCACTTGATATAGTGCCTCTGAGTCTGAATTTGAGCCTGAAGCAACACTTGATTTAATGTCACATGTAAGAGTTAGATCACTATGTCGTCCAACAAGTTATCATCAATTCACTTTTTCATGTTGAAATTGCCAGATCATTATGATCCCTTTCAAGTCTTTATGACTGACATCTTATATGAAATTGAGACTTGTTGTCGTTCATAGCCATTGAAGCCATGCTCAACATCCCGTCGAACTTTTATGATCGCGATTTTTCGTGATATCACATTTTTGTACTCGATGACAAGTTTTCTCTAACTAGAGGAGAATTGATGAGGACATTGAAGATCTAAGGAGCTATTGGAAGACCTATTTGAGGAAGGAGAAGAAAAATCTGAGTTGGATTTGATTACAAGTAGGATTATTATTTTTTTATTAGTTTTATTTTTATTATTTCTTTTTAGGAGTTTTTTTTTATAATCAAGAGATTTCTCTTAGGAGTTATTGTACCATGAGTAGTGCACGTAACTTTTATAAATATTCTTGTTCAATTGTATTTGAGATGATAGAGCATTGAAAACTTTTGAAACTTCAATTATTTTTTCTGAGTCTTTGTGTGTGAAGCATAAAGCGGGGAAACAATTTTCCTCGATGTGAAGCTCTAAATCTAAATTTTTGTGTGCAATGCGCAAAGTGGGTGCTTAATTCACCTGGGTGTGAAGCCGAATTTTATATTCTCCCTATCTTCCTAAATCCCTAAATTAGTTTATCCCAATCCCACTGCAAACCCTAGTTTTCTCCTTCCGTCCTGCTTCAGAAAACCCCTTCATTGCCCTCCTATATGCAATATCCATTTTGAATTATAAAAATTTAGATTATATATATGCAAAGTTGCATTTGAGAAATAGTGTGTAACCTGCTTTTGTAATATTTTGGTGGACCTTCAGAGAAAATTTCCAGAGCCTTCTCTTTCCTAACATATTTTGAAGATGAAAATGCTCCATGCGAGTGAGAATAATGGTTATATAAAAGAGGTTCAAATCAAATGTAATATGAGCTGACAGCAGGTGAGATGGAGGGAAGAGAATCTAACTAGCATTGTAGCATTGTTGAAGGGAAATTGCGAAAACAGTACTTGCAGTCTCCTTTTTTCTCTTTTCTTATCATTAGTTGGTTGATCATCACGGAAATCTTAGCAGATTTCTGCGCTACATTGTTTCAAAATGCAAGCGTGCTGGGTTGAAAATATAGATCAATTATTTTCATGTAATTGTATATAACTTTTCCTTGACTGAAAACTTAAGCAGTTATGTGCAAAGATCTCTTATTTATTTTTTCTTAAAGAATTGGAGAGTGATTTGAGTCTTTAGTGAAGGAGAAGAGGTGCCGGAGATTGGATGGTGCGAACCAGGGAGGATGCGGCAATGGAGGTGTTGAGGGGAAGCAAGGATGGTTTTCTAACAAAGAGGTTAAGAAGCTACCACACTGATCGGAACAACCCTTTAAAGCCGAAGGCATTGTCTGGGCTTTCACCTTATTTGCACTTTGGACAGATTTCTGCACAGAGATGTGCATTAGAGGCAAAGGCACTCAGAAATTCTAATTCCCAGGTGATTTTCTTCTGGTATTTTCTCGCTGTTCTTTGATTATTTTTCTTCTCTAGAGTGACTGAATCAATTGGGTGATTGAATTTATTCCTAACACAAACTAGATCTACCGACATAGTCTTGAAGTATATTATCTGGAATCATACATGAATTTTTCTAGTCCAGACCCGCAGTTGCAACATTTTTTTGAATTTGGATTGTATTGCTTGACGGAAAAAACCATAGCTCAGGCAAATTCTATAGCAACTTTAATTAACTTGGTTGATAACATTATTTGACACCGACATGAGGGTTGTAACGAGAAAACTTCACAAGGATTGTTTTACCATTAATTTTGCTTCCTGCTGATAACACATTTTTCTTCAATCCACTGTTCAGATCATATACTGTAGGATCCTTAAACGTGAATCTGTCTGAATTCACTATCCAATTTGCTCATGTAGGACTACAATTGAAACTACTGTGACATTCAACCATGGCATAGTCAAGATAAGACAAACAAAATCGTAATGACCAAGTTTTGGCCCAAAAAGCAAGAACAAGAACCCGTCTCCACTATGAGCTAATCTGACAAGAAACTTGACAGTAAAAATATGCAACAGAATCAAACTTTCCTGTCCAATATGGTGACTCTGATCAGGGAGGAGAGAGGGGGGGGGGGGTGGGGGTGGGGTTGGGGTTGGGGTTGGGTTCTCATCTCTGAACCCTTTCATCATCAAGGCAAGCATTAGGAGAACCAAAGATGAGCCTGCAGAATGGTGTAGGAAAAGGGAGCAAGATAAAAGTTACATAATGGGTTGCTATTATATCTGCGTAATAATTTTTCACTCTGATGAGAACCTGTGTTTCATTTCCCAATAATTTCAATTGACATGTCTTTCTTTGTGCTCAGATATCGATTTCATAAAATAAAAAGAATAACAATAATTTTGAAAGAAAAAAAGGACCTTTGAATGTAGATCTGGTGGTTAAACTACCTTAACATTGACAAGAAAATTACTATATGGATTCTTTTCTGATCTTCCCTGTGCACAAGATATCTAAGTTATGAAACCCCGAAATTGAAGCCACGAGGCCAGTCCATTGGAAGACGAGAAGATGTAAGATGCTACTAGATCATAAATAAGAACAAAACCCAGTCATGCTACTTAAAACAAAGCTTCTTGGATTTCAACTGGAACTTTGAGTTTTGTGCTTCTCTAGTTAGCAGGTGTGTGCACATCCATGAACATGTATGTGAGAGAAAGCAGGTAGACTTTGTCCTTCTAGAAGGCAGGTTGTTAGTACTGTATGCTAGGTTTGTTTTTGCATTATGTGAGAACCTTCATTTTTAACTCTTGCAATTGGAACATTTGGAAAGTAATTTAATCTTTCAGATAGAACAACAAGAATGATGGTGACAACATCACTGCCGCTGACAATGACCAACACCAACAACACAGCCTTTATCCCAAATATTTGGTGTTTGGCTACATTAATCCTTTTTTTTTTCTTTCAGCTCTGTCAAGGTCCCTCTCTTCTGTTAAATTGACAACAAATCTATCATTTTTAACTGCCAAATTGCATGTCTCTTTAGGTTTACTCGTCCTCACTGCTTCATTAAGTGTGATTCCATTTTCCTAATTGGCGCTGTTACTGATTTCCGCGACATATAACGAAATCATCTCAAATAGTTCTCCCACACTTCATGCACAATTGAAGCTACCTCTAGGATTTTACGGGTGCACTTATTTCTTATGATCTTTTAATGCGTTGATGATTCAAATCATCCATCGTAAAATTTTCATTTCAGCTGCACATTGTCTGAATACATTTTTTTCTTAATTGCCAAACATTTTGACCTTGGAGCATGGTTTGTCATATATCTATCTCATAACATCTCATTTGTGATGGATAATTACTCAGGCAATTGATGCATTCTTGGAGGAGTTGATCATTCGGAGAGAATTGGCTGACAACTTTTGCTATTATCAACCTCAGTATGATTCATTGCAAGGTGCATGGGAATGGGCTCGCAACACATTGATGGCACATGCTGCAGATAAAGAGAGCATCTCTACACGTGAGTATGTTGATTTGATGTTGTTTTCTTTTTTATATCATTATTACAGGTTAAACCGTAAAGATATTTTCCAATTATACTTTTCATGCATAGCTGTTTCTTGATTTGCAGGAAGGAGCAGCTGGAGAAAGGAACAACTGCTGATCATGTGAGCCAATGATATATTGTAATATTAATACTGGGGTTAATGGTTACAGTACTTTCATGCTCTAACTAAATTACTTTCTTGATGTTAGCTATGGAATGCTTCTCAACTAGAGATGGTTCATCACGGAAAGATGCACGGATTCATGAGGTAAACTATTTAAATATGCCTTTGCTTATCCCTTTTGGTATATCTTCTTAACTCTGTATGGGAAATTTAGTAGGATAATGTTAACTTGATGTTTCACAGCATATCTTATATTTATGTGTTATATGTAATGAAGTCACATGGAGTTTAAATTTGTAATACTTGGATCATGGTGTGGTTCACTCGCTTTATGCTGGCTTAGATTCTTGAAATTTCTGAAAGTATGAAGTATGATTTGTTGATATGCACACCACATACTTAAAGATATACAAACACAAAAGTGAATGTTCTCTTCAGGATGATATATTTCAGGTTTGTGTCTCACATCTAGTTAAAAGATTCAAGAAAAAAGGGCCATATTCAGGTTTAGTTCCACGTTGAAAATAAAGTAAATATAATGGTAAGATGAGTGCTTACTATGTGATTTAGATCTTATAAACAGTTAGCCTTTTGGGTCTAAATTGATCCCAACCTAGTTATTATGCATCGCCGATCAATCTTCTGTTGCCTTAACAAACTGATTTCACGGCCTATGGTGACAATCAAGGCATGGTCAAGCATAGAGTTGCATAATGGTGGATGTGGGTTAAAACCAAAAAGCATGGTGGTATAGTTTGTCTCTCGCATCTGGTTAAAATCGTGCAAGAGAAAACGACACATGAAAGGTCTAGTCCCACATTGGAAATAAAGTGGAAGGTTAAATGCTTAGATGCAATCAGATTTAATATCTAATGGGTTAACTTTTTTGTGGTTTAAAGTTATTTTTAATGCATATTGTTAGGATATGGGGAAGCCAAGATATTTCCTTGGGATTGAAGTTGGCTATAAAAGTATGGGTTACTTCCATGGTTCACAGTCGCGGTCTCGACCGTCGACTCGGCAGGCACTGAGACGGATCGGTCTCGGCGACTCGGATCGATCTTTGGCGATACGCGCAAAACGCTACAGAGAAAGCTCAAAAAATTCTGAAAAAATCACGACAAATCTTAAAAAAAAATGTAGACATCTAATTCATGTATCACATGTCCAAAACATATCACCTAGCACACTAAATATAAAGCGAAAGCATAAATACCGCGTCTTCGGTAGAAACATATCAAAATACATGCACAATATAGTAACTTGCACAAACTACATTCATAAATACATGCTAATGTAGTTATTTTCACATTGAATTGCGATGAGACACAAAGTCATCATAATCATCTCTGCGGTAAGTAGACAAACTGATACTAGTACCCGTAAATCTCTCAAGTTGTGGTCTATAGTCATGGATATATGTCACACCATAATGTTGGCCCGATGTCAAACTCAACATTTGTATATGACATTTAAGATTATAAGTTCTTTCATCAGTACTATTGTTACCCTCATTATTGTCATCATCACCACTGCTGCCATCACCGCCATCACTGTCATCATTATGATCGCCATCCTTACCATCATCACTACTAAAACTAGATAAAACCCTCACATCTTCACCACCACCATCATCATCTGCTTCTCTTATACCTCAGAGGGGGAAGAGGGGGGAGAGATCAGAAATAGGGAGAGAGAAGGAGGGGGAGGGAAAGAGACAGAGAGAGACGGGAGATGGAAAAGAAAAGAAAGAGTGGGTGAGAGAGGGAAGGGGAGGGGAAAGAGACAGAGAGAGGGGGAGGGGGAGGGAAAGAGAAAGAGACGAGAGATGGAGAGGGGGAGAGAGAGCGGGTAAGAGAGGGAGAGGGAGAGAGAAACAGAGAGGGGGAGGGAGAGAGAGAGGAAGGAACATCACCTGGGACTGGGGAGGAGCGGCCGACGGCCAGATCTGAGCAGCGACAATCGGGCAGCGGCTGCGATCGCCAGATCTGAGCGAGAGAGGTAAATTTTTTTCCTTTTCTTTTTTTCTTTATAGCCGTTCATCACGGGTGAATATACGTTTCGAGCCGACTCGGCCGAGAATCGGAGTCGACTCGGTCGACTCGACTGAGTCGGCTGAGTCAACTCCGATTTCGGCCGAGTCGGTCTCCTCTGAGTTGAGCCGACCGATTCGTGACTCGGACTCGTCTCGGAGCGGGCCGAGACGGATACGACTTGGCCGACTCGTCTCCGACTCGGACGAGTCTTTGAACCATGGTTACTTCTGTCTCAGAGGAAATATGCATTTGATCTCTTTAAGAAAACTGACTTGTTGGGGTGCAAATCTACTAGCACTCCAATGGAAGCCAATGTGAATTTATGTTGGGATAGTAGTCATCTTCTTGATGACCCTGAACAGTATAGGAGGTTGATTGAAAAATTAATCTACTTGACAGTTACTATGCCTGATATTTACATTTGCAGTTGGAATACTAAGTAGGTTTATGCATCAGCCCAGAGAGGTTCATTGGACAATTGCTTTGTGGATTCTTGCTTATGTGAAAAGCTCTCCTGGAAAAAGTTTGTTGTACAAGAAGCATAGACATGTTCATATTTTTGGCTATTCTGACTTAGGCTATGCTGGTGATAAGGGAGATAGGAAGTCCACTACTGGTTATTACACATTCGTTAGAGAAAATCTAGTGACATGAAGGAACAAAAAATAAGATGTTTTTAGAACCAGTGCAGAGGTTGAGTATAGAGTCATGGCTCATATTGTTTGTGAGATGATGTGGCTGAAGAACCTGCTGTTGGAACTTGGTTTTAGACGGCCTGGACTTATGCTTATGTTTTGTGATAACCAGTCTGCTATCTATGTCGCACAGAATCCAGTGTCCATGAGAGGACTAGACATATAGAGGTTGACTGTTATTTGGTTAGAGATGCGTGGACCAAGAAGATGGTTTCTCTCCCGTTTACTCCATCGTCAAAATAGTTGGCGGATCTTATCACTAAAGCAGCTTCATCAAAAGCGTTTTCTGTCTTATGTAGCAAGTTGGACATGATTGATATCTATGCTCTAACTTGAGGGGAGTATTAGATTAGCTATTGGGCTATAGGCTTCTACCCATAGTCCATACCTATCTCATTGTATTTTATATACTCTTTCTATTATCAATCTAATCAAGAAGTTAGGGTTTAATTGCTTGCTTACACATATTATTAATGCCTCTTAAGTCAAGTCCCTACACCCCCCCATCCCATCTCTTATTTTGCCTCTTATTCAAGTTTACATGTAACTGTGTGCAGTTAACAATGTGTATATGATTTTTCATCATGACCATCGAATATTAATTTCTTTATATTTTTTACAAGGATAATAAAACAGAAGAGTAATAGATCTATTGAGCGTCATAAAGCTCGGTAAGGAAAATAATGCCGACTCCAATAAGGGAGTTGATTATGGCCTATATACAAATTAATTGCATCCATTAACACAAATTCAGATACAACCTAATTCAAAGTAATAGATGTTGTACAACCATTTCTTTTATGATGTTTATCTTATTTTTACTATTATAATCACAACCCTTTTGATTGAAATTCTAATTTTGATAAATTGTGACTTAAGTTTATGTCACATCTAAACCAAATCTATCCATCCACTTGCAGACTATTAATAAATCTTGAAATCTACCCATACATCTACATCCTCATCTTTAAAAGAAATTTTAAGATAAAGACTAGTTAGAGAAAGCAAGATATGGATCCTTCCTTCCAGTGTTTTAAAAAAAAGGTTTAAGCGGTCGATTAATCGTCCGCTTAAGTGTTTACGACCTGAAACTGAATAGAACTTGAAGAAAGCGGTTGGATTACTCGGCCAGACAATTAATTCACCTAAGCAGTGATTAAGCGTCTAATCGGTAATTAATTAGCAACTGTTTAAATGTTATTCAATCATTTTCTAAATGAATTCGAATTTTGACCCATTAAGCTAACTGAACTCAAACCCGATCCAATAATTGAGGACATAAATTGTTGCGTGTTGGAGAATTAGGGCTCACGGGCCTAAATATATCCGCATCCTCGATTCTCTTGCAGCAACGACGAAGCTCCCGAATCTCACGAAGAAGCTCTCGATGCTCACGACGACGAGACGACAAAGTTTCCAAAGCCTTAATTTTATCTGAATCTCCCGAAGCTCATAGCGGCGATGATCCTTCTGGGGAATTAGGGCTCCCGAAGCTCGATGATGAAGAAGTTCATAAAGTGTTGATCCTCATGTGGCAAACTCCCCCTTCAACGGCGACCTCCCCTTGCGGTTGATCCTTCCACCGCAACCTCCCTCTTTGTCCACAAAGACCTCCCCCTGCGATCAGCTCGCTGGTTAGCAGCAAAGCGTCGGCGGCGACCTCCCTCTGGTCAGCTCTCTCTCCCCTCGCTTGCACGTATTTTGCCCAGGCTTTTTTCAATGGTCTTTATTTCTTTTAATAGGCTGAGGAGTGCCTCAAGCTTGAGAAGGATAGAGTTGCACAGTACTTGCAGTTGCATCTAGCAGTGAAGCAAAGTTGTTGGAAGTGTGTTATTTTTTGAAAGAAATACATATATTTGTTTATTTAAAAGTATTTTTTTAACTATAGTTGTTGGAGGTGGAGGTACATTGATGTATTTTGAACTGATTGACATTATTGCTTTTTAAATTCCTCTTAGTACTAACCATTTAATTTTTCAAGTTACGTTGAGTTTATAGAATTCATGTTTGCATGTTTTAAATATTATAATATTATAATATATTCAAATAATAATAAATGGTTTAAGCATCATGCACTTCCGGACCGCGCGCGTACCGAAATCGCTTTTTAGAACATTGTTCCCTTCATGATTACATACCTAAAATTTCTCACTATCATTAATTTCTCTCTCTATACCTCTCATCCATGTGTCAAAAAGAGAGTGAAATAGATTTTTTTACAGTTCCAAAAAATCTAGCCATGATATTAAAAAGCAACATCTATTAGTGATCCCTCTTTTGAAAATAATTTTGAAATAAAAGAAAGAACATTTATTAGAGAGAGAAAATATGATACTTATCCCAAAAAAGAAGATGAAAACTTTCCTTTTTTCCTATTCAAGATTAGAATCATCTAGAATTAGAGAAAAAGGCCCATAAAGAAAAGTACAACAGAAGATTTTTAATAAATTTTATTTTACAACAATTCTATTATTGTCGCATGTGCGTAGCACGTGCCCAAGATCTAGTGCTTCTTAATCTCTACTTTTCTACTATTTATTGCAAACTCTGGAGCCCTAAGAGTTGCTTCACGGTCCTCTCTCATGTATCTCTACATATTTTGTCGAATAAAACATTAAAAAAGTACCTAATATAATACTCCATATTATTCTCTCATTGAATGTTATTATTATATGGGTGCAACTCTTTAATAGTTTTCAATTTCCATGCCATATTTATTATATCATTCAAAATTGAAATTATTTAATTAAATATTACTCAATTATGAATTCTTTAATTTTAATTTTGAAAATATATAAGTATTTAATATCTTAATTTCATCTAAATAGTTTTTTCAACTAATTTCTTTCATCAAGATATTGATTGTTTTTGTTAACATGTGCATACCACGTGCAATAATCTAGTTCTATACAAATTCTAACAATTTATTGGCTGTATGTAGCAAATGAAGACATTGAGTCCTTTTGGATTTGTTTTCCAGGATTTGTGAATTATTGGCCAGGGAGCCACGATACCTCATTCTAAAGAATCCTGTATAAATTTTGTATTTTTAGAGGTATAAATGCATCAACAAATTAAAAGAATATGCTGGCATTGATTTAAAAGCGGGGAAAACAGCAGAGCGGAACAATGAGCTGACCGCTCAACGACTAGTCCTTCTCAAGGTTGCAAATTCCAATCCTCTCCTTTTTTTCTTTCTAACTAACATGAACTCGATGAAATTGAATAAATATGAGCAATAGGTTGAATTAGTCTGAAATGTTTGAACAGCAAGATACACGAGCAATGAAATATAAACAATCAATAGAGTGAGTCGAAGTCCAGGAAAGAGAAGAACAAAAAATGACCATGACTTGCCTACTGTTAACCCATAATTAGAGAAAGTAAAAAATGAGACTTTGTGAAAGAAAGTAAGGAGGAAAATTGGGGGGAAAAAAAATACGAGATTGGTTTAAAAGGGAAAAAAAAAACAAGAGAGCGAAAACTGAGAAGGCAAAGTAAAAATAAAAGGAAATGAAAAAAAGAAATGGAAATGGAAAGGAATTATCTAAAAAATTTATTGATTCTGTTAAAGAGATGGTTCAATGGAGGCAACTTACCGGTGTTACGGTGGTGGTGGTGGATCACAGAAAGTGGTAGATCAATGTTGCTTGATGTTTGCTTGCTTGTTCTTGGCACAAAATGGTAAGGGCATGGTCATTACTGTTAGAGCTAGGAACGATTGAGACGTCAGGTGTGATAATTTAACTCACATTGTAGTACTAACTTGCTCTGCAATGGTTGCTGGTGCACGGTTCAGTTATAAATCCAATTGAGTTTTGTAATATCACTCAAATTATACTTAACATGCACACTCCATATAAGACTATTAGGATACATGTAATAAAAAACATAGGGCGAGATTAACTGGCCACTTAAGTGGAACAAAGGAGCAGCTAAACACCCTCTGACTGCCTTCGTGAATGGTATGGGCAACAGGTCAGATCTTACAAGATCCACATGCGAGTCCACTATAACTTCATAGGATCTGCCGGCCCATCCAAACCCACTAAGAAAGCTAGGATCCATTTGAGGATCCAAATCCAATTATTTATGGATTTGGCTTCGGGGTTCGGATTATCCAAATTCAATATTTCTCTCCAAATATATGGAATTTCACTAAAATATCAAATAGGAATTAAAAGATAATCTGAAATGGGTTGAGACTTGAGAGACAGGAAGAGGTTTAAGGGAACTGCTTTGGGGAAAAAATAAATAAAGAAAATCTAGAGGCAAATAGTTTGATGGGGTGTTACATAGTATATCATAGTCAGTTTTCTAAATGAGAATGCATGAGTCATAGAAGCCAGCTATACTTTCATATTATAACAGAGTATTGTACCAATAAAGTTTACTTGATTCCAGAACAGACAAAAAAAGAAACATCATGATTGGGAGTACAGCTTACATCTTATATATCGATATGTTTCACAAACTCTTCATTTGCCCATGGACACTATGTATATCATCACCATTTCTTTATAGATGGCCTCTTCAACAAGATTGTATTTTTTTTTATTCAGATCTTCCTCTATATTTCTATTATTATTTAACTTAAAGTTCCAATTGTATTAAACTTTATAAACTCAATGCATGACATGTACTCAAGTATATTTAATTTGTTTGATGTGAATTATGACTAATTATGACTAAATGACGTACTTGCTGACTGTATTCACCTGGATCCTATTTTACAGAAATATTTCATTTTTGAACTGATATGTTCTGTTTACAGGATGTACTGGGCCAAGAAAATTCTTGAGTGGACATCTAGCCCTGAAGAAGCACTTTCAATCGCAATATATTTAAATGACAAGGTACCTGACTTGTCTGTAAGCAACGTTTTTTTGTGGACTTATGAGCTACTTTACTTGATATTCATCTACTACCTGAGACATTGGAGGGAGATTAGAACTTTGGATCAATGAGTAGCATTAGTTTTGCATTTCCTTCATCAAATAAATCCTGGTTCTCGCTTATGTTGAGACACATGCTACTGATAGTTGTTCCTTCAAATTCTTCCTGATGCAGTTGTCATAGTCATCATCATTAAGCTTTTTTTTCTTCTTTTTCCCCCATCAAAATAGTTTTTGTTTTTTTATCATGACAAAAACTTCCTAGTTTTATAGCCGTATATCAACCCGATGTCAGTCTTATACAAGTTGTGCCAAATCCCTATGGAAGTAGCTTTGTGCAATAGTTCCCTTCCATAAAATGCGATGGG